>OMLB01015390.1:0-12271 GCA_900302555.1 Myripristis jacobus
GTGCAAGTATTCCTACCTGGGGACGCCTGGGGGCAAAGCAGGGGGCACGCGGGACGGTCTGTTGGGGATGAGAGGAGGGGCAGCACCAGAGTTGGGATCGGCTGCGTAGGCCGTCTGGGCCGGGGGGCCAGGTCTAGACGGGACGGGTGGCACCGGAAAGGCTGAGGAGGGGTTGAGAGCAGGTGCAGTACCCGGGGCGGGTCCCCTTACTGCTGGAGGTCGACCGGGAGGTGGCGCTGAAGATTGGGTGGGGCGGGGCGCTGAAAGACTGAGACATGGCGGGGAAGGTGGGCAGAGAATGTGATCAACGACTGAAGAGTTTGAAAATAAGATGGCCACCATTTAATCAAATGTGACGCCTAACAGTGCCCTTAGAAAATGACTGATGACATCAAAGTAACATCACAGGCTAATCAGTATAGGACATTGGCATACAAAATAGCAACATTTTAGAATGTATAATCCGTTGTATATTTTAGCAACGAGCATCGAGGAACATTTTTGTTTATCCAGAATGGAGATTATATTCTGGAATGAAATCCATCCTCTGCACAAGAGAGACTGAACCTGTGCACCCAGTTCATTCAAGTTTGTATATTTGCTCCTATAAGCACTGCTATAAGAGTCCAGCAGACTCCAGTGTTTACAGTATAACAAGCGAGTTGTTAATAAGTCAGCTGTAAAATACCAACCATCTGGTGCTATCTTCATTACAACTATTTGATCACCAAACATGAGAATTCCTTGCTGCAAATGCATATTTTATGTATAAAAAATATCAGCCAATATATTATTGATATTTGTATAGGCCCCAAAAATCCAGTAGAATCCAGTATCCTCTAGTTTCTATGTTTCTGAAAGCAGGTGGGCACCTAGCGAAACTTTATCAACAGAGAATCTAAAGACAACTACATCTCTGTCTAGGCAACACGTTGTGAAGTGATCTCTTTGGACAACGAGATCTTGTTAAATAAAAACAAATTAACAGATATAATGCATTACCACTTCAAATACGCCGTATTCTGTTCATACACACCTTGGATCCTTGGCCAGCCAGCTGTCATCGACAGGTGGGGGCACCGGGGCAGTAATGGTGGTGGTGCTGATGTCTCCTATGATGACCAGAGCCTCCTTCACAGCGTGGTACATCCTCAGCATCTCATCTCTCCTCTGGGCCTGCTCCGCTGACTCCTCCATCAAGTTACTCTGGTCCCCAGCGTTGTACAGGTAGGCCAGCAGCTCCGAGTGGATGAAGTCCTTCGCCTGGGGATGAGACAGAAACGAGAAGGCGTTCAGTACAGTCCCATACAGAGAAGCGGGACCCACGCTATTGAAGTCTGAGTTTTCAGGCATAAACATTTCCCAACATTCACCTTCAGCCATATAATGCTGGAAGGCAGAAAAAGAGAGAGAAAGGAGAGAACGTACACTGTTGATCATGAGGTGCATGATGGTCTTGGGCATGAGGTCTCGGATGGACTTGTTGACGATGCCGATGTAGGAGTCCACGAGGTTGCGGATGGTCTCCACCTGTCGTTCCAGCTGGGGGTCCATGGACACACTGTCCCCCGGAGTCATGACATCATCACTTTCGGCCTGGGACAAGAAACAGGGAGACAGACGGAGAGAAAGATGGGAAGGATGAGAGGGAGAAGAGGACATATCAGTGTTCTTGCTCTATGTATGTCCGTGTGTGAGAGGCTATGTGTCTAAGCTGATGGCTTTGATAATTAATAGTTTTGCACAAAATATCCAATTCTGCTCTACCTCTTCAGCATTACAGGACATGTTTTGTCTACCCTTAAATGTTGTCCAACCACATCCAAAGAAGCAACTGAATCCTTTGTAAATATAATGTAATTTGGAAAGTGCACTATTTATTGTGTGCATGCACTGTTGGGCACCTGGTCTTTCTCGGGGTAAACACCAGCTCTGAGGAATGAAGCTTTCCAGCTGTCGACATCCTCCTGAGTGTCGCAGGCCAGCTCAATCTGACGCAGATCCTTATACACATTTCTGTAAACACAAACACACACACAATTATTAACCCAGGATTTGAGCAGCTAAAAACCATAAAGACCACTGACATACATGTCTGTGACACACAAACCTCTGTTCAGTGTTGAAGATGGCAAAGACATGTTTGCTGGACATGAAACCCTTCTCCACGTCTCTCAGCTTCAGGTTGTCCAGAGGCAGCATGTACTTCTTCTCTTTCTCCTGTCAAAACCAGCACACACACACACACACCCACACACACAGTTTCATTGGACACATTTCACAGATCAAACTATTACTGCAGATTTGATTTGGGTTTTCAGACTCTGAGCTTTGTGGCTCTCAAAACTCACTTTCCAACCTGTAGTGTGTTTTTGGAACAACCCACCCACCACCACACAGCCCTAATAATCACATTTTAAACCGCTCAGCAGGGGGCGGATGGTCCCACAAGCAGCTGGCATTAGATAACGTGCTTTGTGGGTTGTTCTAAAGCCGGCATGCACTTGACAAAGCAGTATTGCATTGTGTTACATTCTGATCTTCACTAGACACCACTGTTGAATGCCTAATTATTTAGGTCAATTACAGAACATGGCAAACTATACTCTAGGCTTGTTAATGTGGCTGCAGCTACTTAGTTCTTAATAGAGGGATGGCTTATTTAGTGTCCCTTTAAAGGAACAGATCACCCAAAATACAAAGAAAAAGGTATTTTCCCACTTATCCCATTAAGAGACTTCCTGAAAGTCTTACTGTCAGATTGTCACATGGCAGCGTGATGATCTGTCCTGTCTCCCTGCAAGCCAATACAGTGGTGCTGGATGCCAAAGAGCACCTTTTCAGCTGTAATTTATGGACTGCTTGAGTTCCAAATGAATACCCATCAGCCCCACTGTACTGGGGACAGGGAAGATTACAGCAGACTGGAAACCTTGCCAAATCAAATACAAAGTGGCTGGACAGATTGCACGTGGGGTAGGAGGGAAATATGTTTTCATTTATTTTGGACTAACTGTTCCTTTAATGCCCCCATGCTCTGTATAACTTATATGAATACAATTTGGTTCTGTAATAACTCAAAGTACTCAATGACACTGTGCAGTAAAAAGAGATAAAAACATGAAATAAAAATACAGCAAAGAAAATAAAGTAGAGAAATTAAAACAAGTAGAGAGGGGTAAACCTTCTCTTCTTCGCTATACACAGCCATACCTCCTCATCCTTGTACCAGGACAGAGACTCAGCGGTCAGGACAAACCAGTAGTCCTTGGACCCCCCCTTCATGATACTGATGTTGATGGTGAGCCAGCCCCTCCGGATCACCTGCACATGAGAATCCAACAATTGACGCCACTGAAGTTGTGCTGTGCGTCCACAGTGAGCGGGCACAATGCAAAAACTAAACTGAAATAAATCAGGTGACACAATCACAAGCAGCACAACAACCATGCAAGTTCAAAGTCACAGCGCAGTCAGATATTCATTAACCCAAACCGAGACCACTGTCTCCATTGAAATGCACCACAAACACAGAGACGCATACACAAACGATGTCAGGCTCCAATGAAACGTCACCTTCTCTTCATCCCTCTCTCTGCCACACTGGCGGACGAGAAGACAGAACGGACAGACACACAGGGAAAATAAGCAGACATAATATCCTAGTCTGGGCCTTGCATCTCTCTCCTTCTTCCTTCTTCTGATGTCATTTCTCTAAGTGACCGCTGACTCCCCCACCCACCCAAAGAGGAACTGACAAGTGGAGGTGCAGGGAGCTGGCAGGGTACTTACAAGAATCTCTCCCTGGGCCATAAAAAAGGAGGAACAGAAGAGGAGAAAGAGGGAGGGACATAAAGAAATAGAGGAAAGACAGGGGGGTACAGACAAGAGTATGTAAGTATGAAGCAGAGAAAGGGCAGCAATGATAGGACAGATGGACTGAGACAGTGACAGCAAGAACACAGAAAAAAAAACAGCAG
This sequence comes from Myripristis jacobus, assembly GCA_900302555.1. Taxonomy (NCBI): domain Eukaryota; kingdom Metazoa; phylum Chordata; class Actinopteri; order Holocentriformes; family Holocentridae; genus Myripristis; species Myripristis jacobus. Next base: position 3,981 of record OMLB01015390.1, read on the forward strand.
AAGAAAGCAGCTGCTATGATGCTGCAGTGGTGTGAGGGCTTGCTGAGGGTGTAATCTGTTTAATCTGGGTGTGCAGATTACCTGATTAGGCATAACTCTCTTCTTGGTGGCGTTGGCGGCGGTTCTTTGCTGGGCGCTGCAGGAGGGAGACGTCATGTAAGCATCATTTAAATTCTCGAAACCCATCATAAGACATAACAAACAGGGTCCTCTTGCCCCAGTGCAGTTTATCTAGCCACCGTTTCTGTGTGATTTGGCAATTTTTTCTTGATTATTTAAAACATTCCAAAAATGGGTAATTTTACTGATGTTTGTTTTCATTTCTGCCCAGCACTTCAGGACAACTTAAACTACTTTACATAAAGAAACTTGTGATGCTTGATGATCATTTCTACATTTGGTCTTAGTCTTAAAATAATTATTTGGTTTTAAAAATAATAATAAATCAATCAATTTTACAACAGGAAGTTAGTTTTGTGCTGTTGCTTATTTGACAGTTGTATTAGGTCACACAACTGCCAATTTCACAATCAGCCAAATATCTGTTAAAAAAGAAAAAAAAAACCCTCAAACTTCTCAGACCAGTATCATTATTTCTTTTTGATGTTGATATCGGCTGATACCATATGCCATATGATATATCAGTCCATCCCTAAACATGCACAGAGTTTATTGCCTATTGAGGTGTCTGGCTTACTTGGCAAACCCAATAAAGTCCTCATGGTTTGTGTTGATGTAGGAGAGCTCAATGTCAATCAGCAGCAGCACCTGACACAGCAAAGACAATTATATCAGACGTGTTATGTACACAAAGATGTGAACACGCACACACACACACACACACACACACACACACACACACACACACACACACACACACACACACACACAAGTTCAAACTGTATAATCATAATAATGCATCGCTCTGTCTCCCACACTCACACTTTCACTCACACCCACCTGGTCTTTGGTCTTGCTGTCTCTCTCTCTGACATAGGTGGTCACAATTCTTTCCGTCTCTTCTCTCAGTCGTGGGTACGAGTTCAACTGTGCACACACACACACACAGAAAACACACACACTGCTGCAGGTGCTGTGGTTACAGGGGTACACACATGTGCATGTCTACACTACACTGCAAACAGTCTGCAGGCGCATATGAGCAGCTACACCCAACCACTAACAGTAAATATGAACACATAATAGACACGTCACTCTTACACACAAATGAGTAAAGACCGGCGAGTCATGCAGTGTGGATTTCCCTATCAGCTTGAGAGGACTGGTACGTGCTGTAGATGCTGTGATAATAACTAAGCTCTTATCACTGGGGTGGACGTGTTCACGGCTTCTCGTTTGGTTCAATAAGTGAGAAGTCAATGCAACATCGGCTGATGATCTCTATTTCTCAAGCTGACAGCGAGTCTCAACAAATTACAGGTAGAGTTATGAGAAGGATCAAGTTAGAGTCTGGAAAGAGATGACAGTCGGAAAGGCGTGAGAGGGATTATATTATGGGTGTTAAGGAGAGTAAAGGCAGGGTCAGGGGAGGCAAAAGGTGTGACACCGAAAAACCCCCCACAAAACTTCCACCCTGACAACACAGGTACAAATGAACCTCCATGCGCTTGTGATTGCACCATTTATAAGCAGCAAGATGTCCTAGAGTGAGTGAGGGATCTCATCGGAAAAGCGAGGCGGGGTAAAGGCTTGTTAGAGCACCAATCACGGTGCTTGATGACGTAAGTGGGCAGGAAACGCTGGAGCGCTGTGGGATAGGGAGGGATACAGGTTCAGCAGGGGGAAAAGGCCTTTGGGATTTGCCAGCTAAGCACCAACACAGGGGTGAACAGGGTGAGGTGGGTGCTGATTGAAGCCTTTAAGCACTGGTGAGGGGTAGTGACAACACAACAACACTAAACAGTGACAGGGGCACAGCACTCGGACAGTGACAAGTTAGTCCATTTGCCTTTTGTGTCTCTCTTCCTCTTTTTGTCTGCTCTCTATCGCTTATCTCTCATTGCTCTCTCTCCTATATTCTCTGTTTTTTCCTCTCCCCTTTCAATCCCGCCCATTCCTTTGCTCTATCATTGTCTATTTATCACTTCTTCTGCCTGTCTCTGGATCGTTCCTGTTTACCTTCTCAGTGCACTTCCTGATCAGGGTAGCGAGCTCGGAGACGACGAGGTCAACGCATTTCAGACAGGGGTCTTTCAGCTTAATGATCTGTTTTTTCACTATAGCCTCAAACGCCAAGTCTGGGGTGAACAGGCCTGTCCTGTGGTGAGGCATCATGGGAGTTGGAGGTTTAATGTCAGGTAAAGGAGGAGGAGGTGGGACATGTCACAGATGGAGGGGAAGGGAGGGGTGGTGGAGAATTTAAAGTCGGAGTGGGAGGGAACAGTTTGCAAGGTTGGGGAAAAAATGAAACAGTTTGGAGGAGGAAAAGAAAGTTGGAGATCAAGGAAAATGAGAGTGACAAAGAAAAAAAAAAAGATAGGCATTTAGTTTAGTTAGTTCTACTTCCTGCTCTAACAACCACAGGCTGCAGGTTTCCAAGAATCCTTCAAACTCAGGAAGCACTTCAAAAACTAGCACCCAAAATGAAACCACCTGAAGTTTTAGATGGAACTAAAAATGAAAGAGAAGCAGCCAATTCCACTCCACTCCAGCACATCTAAAAACACATCTGCTAGAGGTGAGAATATTTGGCTTAACAGAGATTCAATTCAATTAATGAATCACTATTTGGTGCTTTGAACACTTGTGTTTTGGAACGATTCAGCTGTATTCCAGATTGTAAACCACAATTTGACTCAGTGATTCGATTCAGTCCTTTTAGCCAAAATGTTATATCTATTAAATGAACACATGCAACACGGTAAGACTATCCCTTTTTTCTTGAAATGTGAGAAAAAAATCAAACAACATAACTTAAACATTATTCTAAAAAACAAACAGTGTTCTGTTAGACCAACATAATGTTACGTTGTTGTATTTTACACATTGTGAATAAATCGATTCAAAGCATTTCATACTGATAATGGACCGAGTCAGAACACTTAATTCTTTCTCTTAGCAGATCAATTCAGTTGAATTGGCAAAATTTATTGTCAGTGAAATTAATGAATTGTTACACTCCTGTTATCCTCTGATATTCATACAAATGACAGTCAAAGTAGGACAGTAACAGTGAACTCCTCCTAACGCATGACTGAATAACCTAAAACAGCTGTTCCATGGATCTGGTGGGCGCCCAGATGGCCCCTGGCAGCTCTGAGGTCAGCCAGTCCCTGCGGTGTGTATGTACGGGTGTGGCAGCCAGGCAGAGGTTCATGCCGTGATACCTTATTGGTGCACTGTCTGACTGTGTTGATGAGCTCCTGGATGACCAGGTCGATGCATTTCAGACAGGGCTCTTTCAGCTTAATGATCTGCTTTTTCACTATGGCCTCAAACGCCAAGTCTGGGGTGAACAGGCCTGTCCTGAAGGACATACAGACAGACATGGAGACATGGAGACATGGAGCAGGAGGGGGAGACACGTGGAAAGACTACGGCAGACAGATACACGCAGACGGACACTGAGAAACGCAGAGAGAGGGGGAGACTGGCAGAAAAACTAGAAGAAGCAGAGAGGAAGCTAAGTTGAAAGACATGAGACGAAGCCATCGGAGAGAAAAGCGGGTCATGACCTAAAAAAAAATGAGACAGCAGGAACACAGAGCCAGACAGCAGAGCAAGTACATGTAATGAAGACATGGAAAAGAGACACACTTGTAGACAGAAAATGGTAAGCCTGTATAAAACTGCAAGGACATGCAGCTGACAGGCAGATAAGCAGACACGAAGACACTGAAAGCCAAAGGTTGCTGCAGTCTGATGTGTTGTTTCAACTTGCCTGACTCCATGGATGTTCTTGATGGCATAACTGATCTCTTTCCTCAGCTCCTTCTCATCAAACTCCATCTGACACACAGGTACACAAACATGTTATACAATAGAGTACATCATTATCACACTAACACCCCCTAGTTCATTTAGTTTCGCCTCGATAACAAATAAATCTTCTTAGACACGAATTATTTTTGTCTACAGGTCACTCAAACATACAAAAAATAATAGATTGCACTTTCAAAATGCACCTTAAATGACCTCTACACAGCAAAACTTTAATTAAAAACTATTAATTAGGTAAAGCTTCAATCTCCAGTTGATATTGTTCTTATTCTTATTATATTATGTTTTAATATTTTATCCCCATGTCTAGAAATGTACTGTTGTAGTGTCTCCATCAAATTTCACATTTCACTGTTGTGTTGTCAAGTCACGTTTTGCAGACTTGAGGCCTCGCAGGTGTCAGCTGACAGGAATCGTGATAAAGTAAACAACACGACAGTGGTTACCTTCACCAGCTCGAAGGGGAAGCGCTCATGAAAGATGCGGTTGATCTTGGCTCCACCAGACAAGTTGGAGGTGTCCACCTGGTCGCCGGAGCCCTCGATGCACTTCTCAAAGTCCACACCAAACTGCTGCACCATCCTGTCGATTGTACACAGTATGAGGGAAATGGTTTGAACACTGTAAAATTGTCTGTTCGTGTGTATGTGTGTGTGTGTGTGTGTGTGTGTGTACTGACTGAAGCAGGGCCTTGGTCTTGCGTGTGGGGTCGTCTGGGCGGAAGTTCTTGTATTCCTCCACCTCTTTCCCCAGTGACAGCAACTGGCTTTGCAGTTTACTGCGTAACCCTGGCAACGTGTCGCGGATGTGGTTGGTGAGTTGCTGGCAAGAGATAAAAGTCAGCAAAAATTAGAAATACAGAGAGAACCAAATGTCACTTTTTTTTTATAGGTGCATAAAAATCAGGGAGGTACATCTGTAGCTATAAATCACTCGTGTCTATTTGTATGTGTGTGTGTGTGTGTTTGTGTGTGTGCATGATCAAGTGTATGTCTTACTTGGTTGAGTGTTTTCTGCAGGTGCGGGGTGCCCATGCGTTCAGCCATGTGTCTGTAGGCCGGGTGGGACAGGAAAAATTTCCTCTCTGCAGCCAGGGCGGCACGGATGTCTTTCTTCCCATCAATGTCCTTCTGACTGCGGTTCACAACGCCGATGTAACCTGCAGAGCAAAAACACAACATGCTCACTTCAGTTTCACTCTGAGCAGCAACCAATGCAAGATAAAATCCAAAGTGGATGTTTTTCAACCCGTAAGATAAGGAAAATGCTAAGCAGGCGCTATGTGTATGTGTATATGTGTGTGTGTGTGTGTGTGTATTAGAGCTGTGCAAAACATTCAGTGCACATGTGTATTACAATATCTCTAACACGTCTATACAGGTGTAAAGCTCTATTTACACATTTACAGTCAAATCTGTAGATTTTTTTTTTGCAGTTTGTTGTGATAAACTGTGATATGCGTGTGTGTGTGTGTGTGTTAGTTGTGGCCTCACCCCTGCGGAGTGGCAGTAGTTTGTTCTCCAGGATGTCTCGTGCGTCGGTGCCCTCGTCCATCAGGTCCAGCTTGGTGATCACACCAATCGTGCGTAAGCCTGTTCAAGGTAAAGGTAAAGCTAAAGGTAACATGTAAAATACCTCGTGTTCTCTGCTCACTCTGTATATAAAGGTGTGGCTCATGCAGCCTGTATTTGTCATGACAAAGAGCCCAAGGGCTTGAAGCCCCAGCAGTGTGCTGGAGCAATTCAGTGTGTGTCTAATTCATTTAACGTGTCTAATGTAGCTATAAAACCAAGCTGGGGAATGGATTTTAATGATTTTTTAAATGATTTTCACAGATCAGTTAATTACAATACCTAAGTAATTAAATCTAATACAACAACCCACTGGAATAGTCCATTTCTAGACTTTTTTAGTCAGCATTTGCTACATTCAGCACACACTGTTTAATAGGTATTAAAAATGAGTTGTGATCTGCTGGAAATACAGCCCACTGCTGCCAAGCATGATATGAATATAAAATAAATGTGTGGTTAATTAAAGCAGAGCTCACTGCCTGTGATGTTACAATTTTATAGCCGTAAAACTGTGTTAGGCAGCAGCAAATCAGTTATTGTGTGATTCCCTACAATAGTAAACCTATAGTTTGAAATAGTTATCATGTTCTTAAAGATGGAGATAAAGAGGGACAAGGATGGAGGGAAACTAATCTTGCCAAATGCCTCCCAAATGATGCCCCTGCCTCACCTCTGGCTCATTATTCCTCTTTTTAATTACATTTCTAGTCATTTTCATTAAATAATCCCATGCTGCAGGAAAGAATTTCATCATATAAGTGTTAATCATTTTGATGAGCTCGCTTGGACAACACAAAGACAAGGGCAGAAATTAACAGAAAGCGGAGTCATAATGGTTGCAAATTATGGCAAAGAGTAATTATAGCAAAATCAGAGCAAAAAACTGTTAGACTTGGGCAAAATTAATGAGAGGCAGATACAAAAAAATAATCATAAAACAATAGCAAAATTTAATGTGCGTGCAACTCCGCCCTCCCGCCCTACCCCACCACATACATGCACACACACATTGCCCTACCCTGAGGGTCCACCTCCTTAGCGATCTTGAGGGCATCAGAGTTGGCCAGGTCAGTGTTGGCCGGAGTCACAGCCAGGATCAGACAGCTCTCCTTGCTGATGAACTGCAGCAGCATGTCCCTGATCTGGTGCTCAATGTCCGGCGGCTGGTCTCCAACGGCAACCTTTGTCATCCCCGGCAGGTCGATCAGGGTCAGGTTCAGCACTAAATGGAGATGAATGGAAGATGGCAGGGAATCATTTAGAAGGAGGTAAAAAGGCTAATAATGTCTGTGTCTGTGTGTCTAAAGAGTGTGTGCGTGTGTGTGTATATATGTATGTCTGGCTTTGTCTGTGTGTCTCTGTGTCTATGCGCTGCACAATTAATTGTATATTAAACAAAAAGAATTGTAAAATAATTGTATTCTTCAAATCATCATTATTAATAACCTGCAAATAATCTGAAAGACTAATAATAGCAAAATAATATAATAATATATAATATATAAGGATTATCATCTTATCAAAAAAACTTGTATGCGTGTGTGTGTGTGTGTGTGTGTGTGTGTGTGTGTGTGTGTGTGTAGTACCATTAGGGGAGTAGACACAGAGGTTAATGGGAACGGGGGAGATGCCCTTGTTGGATCCGGTGATCCGGTCAGTCTCTGCTTCAATCTCCAGACGAACTTCCTCAAAGTCTACAAACGTACGCCCCTTACAGTGCAGGAATTCGGCATATTCTAAACACAGAGACGGGAGTTTTTTAGACAAGGGACAAGGCGACACATTGACGCAGAAGTGATATCGAGGCAGGAAGGGTGAAGAGAATGGGGAAAGAGAAATGGAGAAAAGAGAAGAGTGACAGAGGGAGAGATAAGCAGCTGCCAATACAGAGGTGTAATGAGTGAAACTAAACCATAAATATAAAACAGTGAAATACATTTGACATAAGACACCTTAGTATCCTGTGTTGCATGTATGTGTGTGTGTGTGTGTGTGTGTGCGTATACAATGTGCACATGCATGTGTATCCATGCATATGTTTCTGCTTGCCTGCTACATTGTTCACCAGCTGAAGGATGAGAGGACGACGGGTGACAATACCAGATCCTCTGGGCAAGAAGTCCCTGAGAGAGAGAGTGAGACACATGCACACACACACACACACACACACACACACACACACACACACACAGTGAGTGATATAGACAATAGTCTGGCCAATGACAGTTTGTCCTACATAATTTAGAGACAATATCATACCATAACAGCAGTTTAAGAGTAGAAAAAGTTTAAGAACTATCATAAGTCGGAGATGTTTGCCCACTACGCTTGCAGTAATTCAACACAGATTGAAATCGCACCAAAACAAACACATCACCATTTTGACTTCAAAATGTTCTGCAGTCACTGGACTGAAAATAGCATCTGTCAATTTCCAAATAACAGTCTGGTCACAGACTAGTGCATTTTGCCCATACACACTCATTTACATGGGCAGCCGTATATCTGATTGAGTGCATTATTGATGCACGGCAAAGATTGACTTACAACCCTGTTCATTATAAATAATACAGAGAGAAACAAGCCTGTCTGTCTCTTTGCTCTGCTCGTTACAAACACTTCCATTAGAATGCAAACCCCTACTCAATAGAACTTCAATGGTTTCCAGGTCACTGATCATACATCCCTCCAGGCAATAATGATATTTGCATGTGTGTGTGTGTGTGTGTGTGTGTGTGTGTGTGTGTGTGTGTGTGT
>OMLB01015391.1:0-16371 GCA_900302555.1 Myripristis jacobus
CACCAGACTTTTAACCAAAACAAATTAGACACCCACAGACATGAATCATAAAAGCGTACATGCATGAGTACACACACACACACACACACACACGCATACAAATACTTGTACCCTACATACACATGCTGTCATCGGGGATCAGAAGAGAATGAAAAGCAGCTGGGTTTGCTAAATCTTAAGACAACAAACAGAGCTAAGGATTGTCTCAGGACACAGAGACCAAAATAGGAATGGTTAGGAATCCGTGATAAGACTCTTGATGCATCACAGCTTTGTAATTTTTCACCTGATTTCATCTAGCTGTAACCGAAATACAAAATACCAGCTGTTTTTACCCCTTGAACTCGGATTTTCCCTTAAATTTCCCTTAATTTTTTTCTTCATATTGTACACTAGTGTCAAATACTGTATACTGTTCCTGCTGGTTACACCTACATCACCCTCATATTGAGTGAAATAATCAAACCCGAGATGCCATTGTGTTATGGCAGCACCATCACATCAAGTAGAAAATATCTAGATGTCTTGTGCATAATTTTATACACATTTCTCTGTGATTCAGCAGGACATAGTTTATATCTTTGGAAACCTTTGGATCTGCACTAGAGCTTAAAATTAAGTTGTGTGGGTTTGAGCAAACCTTGGCTGTGTGGCCCTCCGATGGGACCAGCAGAGCTGAAGAGGCTCTGTTACTAATTGGTCAGTTTCTTTTACCTTAAATAGCCTGGATACCGATGCAAAAATTATTTTTATTTTGCGCTTTTAATAGAGCTATATTGATGATAAATGGAGGAAAATCCCCTTTTTGCTGCCCTTCAGGGAGGTAAAACGATACAGAGTCACACACCTGGAGGGAGAGGCCACACCCAGACGTCAAAGCAGGATGTAGGAGTCCTCAGCAGAAAGCTATATCTGTAATACATACTGGACTGGGTGTGGTGGACTCGTAATGCCTGGTAGGTGTCATCTTCCATCTATAACCTTAAAGGACACTGCTGACCTGAAAAGCACCATTGTTATCATCATACACCATTACCATCTCTCTCTTTGACACCAGCCCTCTCTTTCTTTGCTCGGCCTTCCTCCCTCGCTCTTTCTCACTCTCATACACACACATGCATTGAATGTGTGAAGGTTAAAGTTCTCTGCACAGCAGTAGACACACAGTGAGACTCAAATACCCAGAAACACACAGCGAGACACCTGCAGGCAGAACAAGAGCAAAGAAGTAAAAAGCCCCAAGCGGTGTAACAGAGCTGTGTGTTGTTCTCTTTTGATCAGGCAGGGTGGATGACCAGACCGCTGCGGTTCTCAGGACCCCAGGCAGTTGTTTTTTTTATTTGGAAGGCCAATAAACTGATGTTTACATTAGTTGGTAATGGAATCATACCTTTCATCATGCTGTGCACTCTGGGAAGTCAAGCAGTGAGAAAGCGCTTTCATAATGCTACTGACACTCACTGCTGGAGCAGATGTTTTCATACCCGGTCAAATGTACTAGAACAATAAGGGATTAGGAGCTGGTCTGAGTGTTTGATTGCTCCCGTTAAGATACTGTGTTGTGTGATACGGTCATTCATTTGAACTGAGCTCCTTCTCAGGGACAATATATCAAGTTCTTCTCTTGAAACTGTATTCATTTTGGCCTACCGACAGGCAAACGCTTTAATAAACTTAACAGTTTTCACTTGGAGTGCAAGGTGTATGAGCTCATTGTTCTTGCAAGGAAACTCACTATAATAAAAATAATGCTGAGAAACTGCGGCGGTCAGTATGTTTGGTCTTTAAACATGGTGCAAATGTGCAAACAGGACACTGTCTGATACTGAACCAGGATGTTTAATGTCCCACATTTACACAAGAGTTTTCCAAGGAAATGATGGCTCATTCTCATATCTCGTAACACTTTAGTAGGCTGAGAGCTAACACCACCACCATCAAGATTTATACCACTTTCAATAAGACACATCTTTTGTTGTAAATGTTTTATGATCCAAATTTAACATGTAAATTTACACTTCTGTACACAGCCAGAGTGAGCGTCACCTCCTTTATCACCATCTGTAGCCTGCCTGTGCATTTCATGGAAAAATACCTGCATATCTCATGTAAAGGCCAGGTCTGCCTGTGTAGACTTAAATTTTGGAAGTCATCAGAATTACATGGGACAACCTGTGGCCTACTCATTTAAAAAAAATATGTGTTTTAGGCTTGCTTTAACCTCAGCGATGGTCTGGTCAAGTATTCCACCACATTTTTATACATTGCAAATAAATGTCAGTTTTGCTACTCTCTATTATAATATAAGATACAATATAAGAGAATGATTCAACTCACCAAAAAGGGGGTGACGGATGGGGTGTGGACTTTAATCTCATACCCCACCAAAGTCTCATCTGCAGAGACAGTGTTTGGCTGCCCATCACCTGTCGTGGGAATCTGGCCGCCAAAAAAAAAAAAAAATCAAACAAGCAAACAAAATCAGAGCTTTTAAAACAAAAAAAGAAGAAGTTGCATTTCTCTCTGAATCCTGTGGTTGGCGCTGTGTAAAATGGAGCTGCAGCCGCCGTGGAGAAAGCGCCGCTCTCGTGAAGTTTCCTCCGCTCCTCATACCTGCCCTCTTTCCATTGGCTGTCTCTCAGCGGCTTCCTGATACGTCAGCTGTTGGTGTAGTTTGGTTTACGGATGCTCCAGCTCGTTGGCCAGACACCGGCTCAAACACAGGTGCTTTTCCTCGGCATATCGCTCGGTGTGCAGCATACATCCACTCGCTGAGACATGGCCCAGTGCGCCGAGCCGTCCGGCAGCTCCGGGATGAACGGGGAGCAGAGTAAGCCGAGGAAGGTGGCTGTCATCACGGGCATCACCGGACAGGTACGGTAGCTCAGCCCTTATGAATGACCTGCTGCGCGGAAATTTTCGTTGCCCTTTTGCGCCGTGTGTTTTGCGCCTTATCTCTCTTTGTCAGCCCGCTTCTCACTCATAAAAAAGGCCAAACGAGGCAGCAAACCTCCCATGTGATGCTGACAGTTCAGGCTCAGCTCTTACCTCAGTGTTTGCTCTAGTCATTTCGCAGCGGTGCGCCCACACAACAAGGAAACTACCACCACCTCTAGCAGGGAAACATCACATTTAAAGAAACAGTGTCGTATTACCAGTCTTACCAGTGTTTGTCCAGGTGTTTTGAAGCTACAGGTAAAACAAGGTTGATACTACTACCTCCACCTGAAACATAACCTGCATCCTAGCCAGGACATGTAAGCTATGAGCAGAGCTAGAGTTATTGCCACCACACCTGCACATGGTCACAGAGGAAACCAGCGGTTGCTTGACATAGTTTCTGTCCTGTTTTAGGCCTTGTGTTGTGTGGGAGCCAGTTTCCAAACGTGTTGAAGCTCTGAGGCCTGCATAATTGTTGTGCCAAAAAAAAAAAAAAAAAAAAAAAAGTAACCCACTTAGCTGCTTATGTGTGAACAGGCTTGTTTCTGATTTCTGATCTTACACACAAGGGTCCAATCAGTTTAAAAAGAAGTCAGGCAGGTTACACACAGGCCTGTAGGTTGCCATTTATCAGGCTCGGCTCTCCTAAGATAATTTCCTTGTTTAGTGGCTGAACAACAACACAGAAGGCCATTGCGACAGATTTGTAGGGATTACAAATATTACCACAGCAGGCATTATTTTTCCATCTACATTTATATCGGTAATAACTCAGTTATAGCTGTCTGTATGACAGAGGTAAGGTGTACTGTACGTATACCTGTAGTGGAGTAATAATATTTAACTTGTTGGTATCACTCAAAGTATAATTTTTGAAAAGATGCATGTGTGTAGATGATATCTTGGTGACTGCTTTGTCCCAGTAAAAAGCTAATTTAACCACTTCCTACAGTAAATCACATTTTAGACGCTGCATATCCTGGTTTAGGCTCATGGTCAGGACATATATCAATGTTTTATAGGATTGTGTTAGGGATCACTTTAAAGGAGCAGCTTCTTAGATTTAATTCAAGCCCAGTTGTGAATCTTCCCCACAAACACAGGTGCTGCTTGAGCTCTTCAAACTGCCAGTGACACACATGGTCACACAAGTTTCGCCGAAACTCATTTTAGCCCTGTGGCATCCGGGATCATCTGAGACGCTATGCTGGAATACTCATGTGGGGTCTAAGGATTCAGGAAATGTGAGATTGATTTCCTCACATTGGGAAGGTTGTGCCGTTTGAATGTAGCCACACCTGTCCAACCAGTTTGCTGTGTGTCAGAATTCAGAGTGAGAGCAGTTCCACTTTTCCAGACAGCTTGAATGGAAGGATGGGAAATGTGCCTACCTTGCCCTACCTGCCTCTGATTGGCTAGTAACCGTTGCCTTCTGTTAAGGTTAGGGTTAAGATTGGGTGAGGGTTAGGGTTAACCAAGCAGAGGCAGAGTAGGAACGGGGCTTCCTGTGACTTGCACATCCATAATGTCAGTTTAGTCTCTCCCATGGAAGGGCACCCTTGGTGTTTCCCTCGGGTTTAGGTGTCAAACATGAGGTCATTTGGTGTGACCAAAGCAATGACAGAGCTCGAGAGAGTTCCCTCAACTTCCCTAAACCAGCTCTGCATTGTGAGAGGCGGTAAAATCAAATCTCAGGTTGTCAACTTAGGCCTGGGCTTTTAGCTCTGCAGCTCTCTTCATGAAAGATGTTTCTGTCCCAGTTGGGCAAACCAGCTTTTAATTAATTTGAAGCCCCTTCCGATGCAATATTTTAAATTTGTTGTTTTTGATATATTTGTCACTGCTTGTAATTGTTACCTTCAATACTTTCTGTTTGGTGTATGATTGCTGCATGGTAACATTTGACTGTGATGTTTAACTTATGCAGTTGTAAATATGTTTCTGTATTCAGGTTTCTCCTAGAGGAGAGAGATTGACCTCAGTGAGACAACCTGTTTAAATAATAATCAATCTATCTAAATTATTAGTTGCAAGTTTAAAAATAGGCTGTCAAAGAAATTGCAGCTGCAAGAAATTCAGTTTGCAATGCTTTTGTACATTGCAAATGTAAATGTGAGCCGAATTTTTTTTTTTTTTAGTATAACTACTCGAATTCATGCCTTAACATGGATACACAATATATCAGTAAATGTTTATAGATATGTATAGCTAACTTTATTTATTTAAATATATGTGTATTTTAACTGTGCTTTTATTCAGTTTTGTCCCAGGTAATTTCCATATTGCAACACTATGTGTAAAATATTTACTTAATATTTACCTTTGCTTAACTGATAAAGGTGTTGTTCAGTGCAAAAAAAAAAAAATCCTAAAAGTCTACTAGTGTTTAGACTTTTATTACAAAGTGGACAAATTTCACCCTTATTTGAGTATTCCTAGAATTTGTAGGGCCAAAACACCTTGCATTGATAGTTTGAAGAGCTGAAGTGCCACCTGTATTTGTAAGAAAGATGTACAACTGGGCTTGAATGAAAGTGAAGAAGGTAAACTTTAATATGATACTAAACACAATATCGTGAAACACTGATAAATGTCCTGAGCATATCAGTATATGGGTCAGCGTTAAATTTTATTTGCCGTAGGGGATGGTTAACTTCCTGAGCTGATTACTGTGACAAAGCTGCCACTCAGGAATGCTTATCATGCCAAAATATCATTTACAGACATGGATCTTCTCAAAAAGAGAGAGTGAGAGGGTGTGTGTGTGTGTGTGTTCAATTCTTCTTCTTGGCTGCTTTGCTTATTGCAATGAACAAACACATTTTTATACTTCTTGCTGTTATCCATTAACCACCCTGCTTTTACACCACCCACTCTGCTGCCGACACACACCTCATCTGCCCCAGTGTTACACACACCTCTCAAGATGTCACCCATTGCTTCTCACACTCACATGCTCTTATAGTGACAGCTAACCTGCTGTGGTGACAGCTAACTAACAGGCTCAGCGTGACAGTGACACTTAGTGATGACTTTATAAATGACTGCTCATTTCAAAGTATTTATTTGATAAATGGTAACATATTTAACAAATCCATCCAGCTTCTCCGCAAGGAAAAAAGAACATACTGGCAGCCATATTTGTTCCATACCAATATACTCAAATATGCGTTAAATGGAAGCGACTATGACCAAACGAGAAAGGAACATGGCAAACAAGGCGAACAAGGAACCTAATAATCGATATGGCAGGTTGCAAACATTCAGTGAATAACTGTTACCTCCATCACTTTCACACTCTGGTTTTGTGTGAGTGTGTATGTGTATGTGTATGTGTATATGCATCCATACATGTATACATGTGTGTGAGTGTGCCTACAAGGTAGAGCTGAGCGATATTGGACACACCAGATATCATGACTGTGACCAAAAACCTCAGTATCGGTATTGTGACAATATTGTGGGGGTGAATATTGATGCTTTCTTAAGATATTCACACACAAGAGATTTTTGATAAGCAATCATTTGTAAAGGTGATGTGATGACCATGAAAGCAGATGCAAATGATAGAACAACTACAACAGTGTAATAATTTCAGTAATTGCCTTTAAAATCAGGAAAAACATTAATTCCATGCAATTATGATATACCAAATCCCAGATCATATCTAGTCTCTTATCACAATGTAGTTATATAAACTGATCACCCAGTGCTAGCAGGAGAGTATGTACCTATACGTGTGCATATCTATATATGGAGCCATATATGAACAATTTGATCGTTGCAGTTTTCAGTGGCAGCCATATTATGTAATCCTGCTCTATGGCGGTGGTTGCTAAGTAAGGGATTTTGTACAAATTGTGATTAAGAAAATGTGGCATTTCATCATAGTGATGCTTACAAAGGAAAGGGCTGCACATTTACAATATTTCTAAGTCCTGTGAAAAGGGCAGTCATAGCATGGCACTCATACCACAACCTGGACAAGCTGCTTTCATCACTGACTATGTACGGGTATGCAAATAAGTGTGTGTGTGTGTGTGTGTGTGTGTGTAGGAATGTCATAATACTGGCACTTTCAAAGTTGACATGGATACCAGTGAAATTTCATGACGCTCAAGTTTATATTTATTTAGAGCCCTTAATCACCCTTGGCTTGTTGTTACCCGATTCGTTGCTGCAGAAACAGAACACACTCCTTTAGTTACACACTTTGTATAATGCAAGTTTCAAAGTGTTTGAAGTACATAAGCATGTATGTGCAAATAGCCAGTAGACAATAAGAACAGTCAATTACAAATGCAACATTGGCCTGTAGCCGTCAGCCAGTAAAAAGCAGCGCAGCCCAATGAAACACTCATTTCAAATCAGAAACTATATGAAGTGTCCCGCTGTAACAAGAGTGGTGTGATTATGTGCTTTTTGATTTACAGTCCTACAAACATGACTGCAGCTTTTAAGTGTTTCTAGTATTTAAACATACAGGCTAAGGCAATATTAGAATAAGTACACATTACGGAGTGAGGGATCAAGTTGGTTTGATACAACCAATGCTAAAAGCATGAGTGTTGGTGCCATTTTTCACAATTTTGCATCAATTTGTATCAGCTCTTGTGACGTCCTGAGTGTGTGTGTGTGTATATGTGTTGCCTGTGTAGTGGTATGCACATGCAGGAGAGTATAGGGTGTCTTTGGGAGATGATTTGCATCAGAGATGTAGGGAATAAGCAGAGGCTTGGGGAATGTTTTCCGGTATGAGGGAGAAGTTGTCAGTTGACCATTCCCAGAATGTGTCCCTGGGGAGTCAACTATCCCAGGTCTTGGAAAGTCATTTTCAACATTTCGCATTCCTTCGTCAAGCAGCACTCTCCCAAAGCTCCTTCTCCTTTCCCCTCTCTAACAGAAAACAAAGAATAACAGTGTTATTTCATTTTTATTCTGCTGGTCATGGCGATATATCTCACCCCTGAAGGAATTGTAGAACACTGAGAGCCCCTGTGCTGGTGCAGAAGCCCCATACAGGAGGCAGGCATCTGGTTAGACCATCTCAGTAACGGGGATGGCTCCTCAACACTAGCCGGGCCACGGGGTTGTGATGATGCCATAAATCGCCAGCCTAACTACTGTTCATAAATTGCCTGGCAGCACGCTGCTTAGTCTGAATATTTGACTGCTGTCATTGGATGAGGTATTGGGGTCAGAGGGTGTGAGTTATGGGAGACCACCTGAGTGCCAAGGCCGAGCTGGGCAGGGGCTCTGGCTGATACCACTGTTTTACGATCCGGGGTTATGAGAAGGACAGGTTCAGCCTCTCCGCTCGACAGTAAAACTTTTCTTTGGCTTTGAGCTTCTCACTTCTTTCTTCGACTTGTCTGGCTAGGAAAACAACACTATGTTGTGATACACCCCCCTCAAGCTGTTTGATGTTCGTCCTACGAGCCCCTTTCCTTGATCCTTTGTTGGCATTTGATACACTTCTCTCAGACCCTCTCCGCCTCCTTCCACTGATTCCACTAATAGTCACACAGGATAGGGTCTGTCTGAGTGCCAGCAATAATAATCATAAAGCTAAGAATCCGTGCACACATCTCCTCAGTCGCTCATAATGGCTGCTGATGACTCTGATGGCTCCTCCAAGGCTGATTCATTCTCCGAATGAAGTTTGAAGTCTGGTAATATTTAGTTAGACAGAATAGTTGTTTTTTTTATGTTAACGTCTAGAGATGTAACTTAAGCTCTTGTTATTTCCAAGAACGTTAGCTAGATAGGTTTGTTAACAGCTGAACTTCAAATGCTTTGGCCTTGGATAGCTTTTTTTTTTTTTTTTCGGCAGTGTCCTGAAATGCCAAATACTTTTCTCAGTGTCACAGAATTTGTTGCCGGGACCTCATACATCTTGGTTCATGGGTTTCCAGCTGCGGATGAGTTTCTTAAGTTGTTTCTACATTAAAGCAATATCACAAAAGCTGATTGGACGGCCTGGGACTAGAACAGTACTGCAGCTGCACGAAAAAAATCGATACAGCTGAGAATTACAGTATTATTTTTCACAGTACTACGCCAATTCTCAAAACCCCTCATACAGATTTGTATCATTAATGCACTTCATTTTCATATGAATTGATGACATGTGCATTTTAGTACATTGTGTTAAGTAAGTTTACTGCCTAATTCTGTTTTAATAAATTGATGTTGTGATATTTTTGAATTTTGTTGTTTTGAGTCTGTTTGTCACCCACTGTACCGTATTATATGCTGTATATCTTATTAGTCTGACCAGATATGAGGCATAGGTTGGATTTTAAGCTCTATTTGTAGATTTTCAGTCAGCTCTGTAGGGTGTTGCAGTGTCTCCTGACGCAGATTGTATTGTGATGCATCATGATACGCAATATTGTATCACAAGGTCAATACCAGACCCTTAAGAATACGGTTGCGTCTGTTAGGTCACATGGTTAAGCCGGTCTCATAGAAATCATCCTGTTCTAAGATCCGGCATATGAACCCAACAATGGTGGCAAACTTAACTTAGGTGTGCTGTTTCAATAGTAGGTGTGTCAAAGTGTGTATGCTGTCTGAGTTCCCGCTGTGACAAGTCCAAAAAAAAAAGTGTATTTCCTGAGTGTAGCTGGAGGCTCCTGATTACAGAAGCACATTGATACCGGCGGAGCTCTGCACACATTCACTCATTTGTTAAGGTGACACGCCTGAGTTAACTTAAAGTAGGGGAAGATATTTGGACTCCTCGTTGTTCAGCACACCAAACGTTCCTAGTTTTTTGCAGCGCATGTGTGTGCTGCGGTGTCTGATTGCAGCGGCATTAAGCCATATCAGGCCTAATTGCGGGCCAGTGGTGCGCTTGGCAAACTCTGGCTGTGGTCTAAAGAAAGCACGTTAAAGTGATTCATTTGTAGCTTTTACACAATGGCAAATAAACAAATCCTGTAAGCGCATACAGCCCCGGACTCCATTTGCTTACATAGGTACACATGCACGAATGCGTACAGGCGCACAGGCTACATTTTATTAGGACTTGTCCCTCTTGTAAGGTTGTCTGACCCTAATGAGGGCGCAAAAGGTTACAAAGTGGAGTCAAGGCCTTGTTGATTCAGTCTTCCACCAGCAGGGGGTACCAAACTAACAGTCAGGGCGTTTGTCCAAATGGATCACATATCCCTTTATGTTCCCTTGTTCCCTCTGCCTTGAAGGATGACAGTGTTTGGGACAAAGTCAACATAATGACTGCTGGTGTGTCACGCTAATGTGCTATTCAGCCACACTGCACCAGCAGTGCAGCACTAGAGGAATGCTGTTAAGTTGGAGGGGGAAAGTCTAAATTGCGAGATTTTGGTATGGGTTGCTTTACTGTGACACGCATGTGCCTACACACACACACACACACACACACACACACAGCCACCTCCTGATATGATTATCCAGTCTTTTAATGAAACCACCCAGTGATGATGTGATAATGATGATGACGGGAATGGTGATTGGAGCTAATGATAGCACTCGGGGGGCAATCCTGATGAGCTAACATTGTTAACATACTTCAAACACATGGACTGATTTAGTTGACTCTAACATCAGCCCTTCCTCTCTTTTTTTTCTCTGTCTCTCCACCATCTCCATCTCTTTCTCTTTCTTTCTCTGTCTTCTATCCATCCTCGACTCTCCTTTATTCTCCTGTATCCACAGTGTATTCCCTCCTAAAGCTACCGTTAGACCTGCTCTGTTCTGATTTTTAGTGTGAAGCAACAATGAATATAGTCAATTATGAGTTTACACACACAGAGACTAACACACATCTTGTTTTTATTTTGTGGTATCAGGGCTCTCACACCTGTACCTGAGCAGTTTCCGAATGCACAACTCTTGCTCCCCCTGCAGACAAGCTTGTCCTACTGCGTTCTACTGTTTAGGAAATCCTCAAGAGCTCCAGTCACTGTCACCTGGGATGTTTGTCTCTCTTAGTATCATGTGCAGGTGTGACGGACACTTTAACTCCCGTCTTATGCTTTCATTTACATTTATCACCCTGATATTGATATTTGTGTTTGGTCTAGTTGAAGAGTAGAGTGATCATTTTGTGTTTAGGGCCAGAGTAAGTCTCTTGGGAGTTTTGTGTATGGCACTGAACTAGCAGGTGAGTGTGCATTTGTGTGTGTGTGTGTTTTTGTGTGTGCCTCACCGTTGCCCCCTGCCCCCCTCCGCGTCCAGCTCCCCATAACAGGAAACAGCGAGGTGAGGCCAGGGTTTATGGGCTAATACGCCCTCAAAGGAGCCTCTTGTTTTTAAACAGAGCAGCAGCTCTTCAGGCTTGTTTTCCATGCTGCTCTGGCGTGGAACGCTTTGACCCTGGCACAGGGGCAGGAAAACATGACACTGGCCGGAGCTTTGAACGCCGTGGGGACGGGCAAGGGGTTGCCAGTGCCTGTGCCCATCTCCCCTCAGGTTAGGCAGGAACAGGTCAGCCTTCAGTGCCACCACCCGACCACCAGAATGCTCAACCTGCTGTGGATGTTTTGCAAGAAAAAACAGTCAATCTTAACATCTTTTGGTAAAACAAGTAAAACAAAAAAATCTGCCAATGTGGTGGTGACATTCCTTTGTCATTTCCTTGATACGAGTGGAGAGATCTGTTCTTCCACCCTGTTTCAAGATACTGACTCTCTGCCTGAAAATTCCCGTAATAAATTAAGCTGCATTGGAAACAAGTGAAATTGCCTAAGTCCTTTGGCAAAAATGCTCACTTGAAAAAACTGATGTTTTAAGACTGACTGTGAACCCTAAATGATCGTTTGTTTGTTTTTTACAGTACATACCTCACAGGCTAAACATAGTTTACATACCCACACTGAGGCTCAGTGATCAGCCCATTTTCATATCGAACTGAACTGAAAGAACGTTTCAAAGCTTGCATTTTTTCTGTGAGGAAATCATGCTCATCATACCTGCCTCTCTCAGCTGTTTAGTTTCCAGCTCATTTTTTCTCCAGTGTATCAAAGTGTGAATCTGCTAGGAGCCAGTATGTCATCTCTGCTCCATGGCAGAGTAGGCCTTACTGTGCCACCGTCTTCCCAGGACCAGAGCTTAGCCTCAAACACGACCATCCGTGGTAGTGACTGTAGATTCCTGGGTGTCCTCCAGCCTCCATCCCCCCGTACCCTTCGTCCTCTGTTCCCTGCCCTCCACCTTGGCCGTCACCCCCAGACCTGGAAAGGAAGTATCGGGCTGGCATGCTGGCAGTCTGAGCGTACTGAGTGTATTATGTATGTGTATATGTGTGTGTGTGCGTGTGTGTGGTTGTGTGTGCGTGTGTGAGCATGCACATATGTGAGGGGGATGGAGGGATGAATGCCATGACTAGCTCGGAATGTTCCAGAGTGTTCCAGAATGTGCGGTCGGAAAGTCTGAGCAGGGAAAAAAGATGAGGAGTAACATGGGTGAGGGGAACAAGACCTTATTGACAGGGCTCGCAACCACACACACACACACACACACATACGCACACACGCACGCACGCACGCACACTGGTCCAACTTCTGCCCAAAGCTCCTGACTCATGTTAACAGTGTGGATGTTACACTTAATGATCCCAATACTCAGCACTCAGCTATATGGTTCCAGGGGTGCTGCGTTCATTCAAATACATTTTCAGTGGTCTCGCAGCAACAGACTAAACTTTGACTAACATCACAATCCACGTGTAATTCTGCTGAGCTCGGTTAGCTTAAAAAGATGGACTTGATAGGAAACACACTTATGGCTTTTAGGTTGTTTCGGATCAGTCATGTGCATTTATATGCCATGCAGGGCCAAGAGTGCAGAGATTTTCTTTTATAATCAAAAGCTACACCAGCCTATTCATCATTTAGTGCATCTTCATCCAGAGGGGGATTAGCAGGAGTTGTTTTATCGTGTTTTGTAATGTTTTGTCTGTTAATGGTTTGTCTACAGTGGCGGTTCAGGGGACAGTGTACCTCCGTTGGGTACATATTGAGCTGACTTGCTAGGGCAAATGAAAAAAAAAAGGGTCTTTCCTGCTTAATTACCAAACAGTTATGTAAGTTATCCAAATGTGTTACAAATATTGTTGTAGCTGCAGTTTCACAACAAAATTGAATGGGAATATGAGAATAAAAGTGTAATAAAGGCTGAAAAATAAAAAGGCAAAGCAATGGAAAACAAGATAAGAACACTGTAGAGTTAAGGTAAAATTATTATTACATTAACCAGAAACTATAACTTCATAAGGTCTATGACATGATTTTAACTGTTAATGCAGTAATAATTCTGACTCATAATGTTATAAAATGGGCTGTTACAATCCTGGTACTTGAGATATGACATTAGGCAATATAAGTATTACATCATTTGATATAAATATAGATT
Organism: Myripristis jacobus; assembly: GCA_900302555.1. Classification (NCBI taxonomy): domain Eukaryota; kingdom Metazoa; phylum Chordata; class Actinopteri; order Holocentriformes; family Holocentridae; genus Myripristis; species Myripristis jacobus. Next base: position 13,339 of record OMLB01015391.1, read on the forward strand.
TGAACCTTTTATGACGTAATAATTGCCAGGTATTATAATAACATAATGCTATTGCATTATCTAGGAAATCACATTTTATGATGTTTCTGCCTATTTAGTATGATATTTTATGATATTTGATCATATTTTGACAAGTTTTTGTATTGTCTGGCAATTATTGTATCAGTGTTTATAATCCTGGTTTTATGTACATCTGTGGATCTTTGAATTTTACAGCAAAGCATCCATTTTTGTTCTCTTTGTGCTGTGGTCTCTCTAAAAAAAAGTAATATTTAGAGGGCTAAATTGCAGCCAATATCCCTTACCCACTGCACCGATACTGGTACTGTGAATTCAGTTCACTACCGAAATGTTGTTTTTTATAACTATGGCAAATGGAAGCTCATTATGTAATGCAAAAGCTGAAATCTTTGTGACCATTGTAGAATTTTTACCATTAGTTTTCCCCACAAAAACAAGTACTGTTTGCTCTTGTGAGTGTAAAATGTTTTTGTTTATTGTTTAACTTTAACACTGTATAACAAGCCCTTACTGCATATGAACAAATAATTTATTTTTTTAAGATTCAGTTGTACAATATAAAGGGGAAAAAAACACATTCGTAGACTTAATTAAAACTATTAGATTAAAGAAATTATAATTACATAAATGTAACTATTTAGACGTATGTCAACAACACTTCACATTTAGGACTATTTCAAGAATATTAAGCACTACAACATTTTAAGTTCATTTGTGTGTACACTTATTTTGTATTCCAATGCTACAGCTCTGTTGCTTCACACTGGCATTGTGCACCATTAAGAGCATCATTAGGTTTGCGGTGTTGCCAGATGTGGAACTTACAACAAATAGTTTCGCGGTTTGATTCAAGCAACTGAAAAGATTAATGAGCAGTAAAGGCTTTGTTTTTCCTGTTTGTGGCAAGTTGTTACCTAGAGAGCCAATCAGCAGTCACTTTAGATTTGCGGTCAGTTTTGATGAGCGGATTAAAGACAATGTAAGACAAACTATGAGTAACGATAAATTAATGAACAGTGGGACGTCCCAGTGAGAGTAGGCAAACGTACATGAAGCGTTTGAATCTGGCCTTGAACCTTTGCTGCATCCCCCCTCTCTCTCTCTCCCAAACTTTTCTGCATCTCATTTCTGCATCTCTCCTATTGGCTGTCACATAAAGGCCTACATGCCCCAGAAAAAGAGAAAGGGAAAAAAAAAGCATAAAAGCACGTTGAACTTTGGCACTGAATGCTTTGACGTGCTAGTAGTATCAGTGTGATTCAGTCAGCACAAAAAATGCACAGACCATTCGTCATCTGTTGGCTTTAATCGATATGTCTGACCCTTATATCCGTGCACTTTGCAACGCTGATGGCTGTGTTCTGATGGATGTTTTTTGCTTGTGCTTTTAGGATGGTTCCTACCTGGCTGAGTTCCTGCTGCAGAAAGGCTACGAGGTGAGAGATACTCCCTGACCGCAGACTCTACCGCACCAAGGCTCTGTCATCTGCAAGCTTGGACACGCACGCAAATGAGGGGATGCACACACACACACACGCACACACATAGATGAATGCAGACACTCAGTGATGCCAACAAACACACACGCTGACTCAAGACGCACACACACGCACACACACACAGAGCGACATTCCCTCGATAAGCTCCGTCCAGCCATAGCAGTGTGGCTATACTGGGGGATCGTGATGTAACGCAGCAGTCAGGTCAGCATGTGGAGTGACTCACACCTCACCCTGATAAGACCCTTTTTGTTGCACTGAGCCTGTTAACTCCTGACCTTTTACCCTCGGGTCAGGCCATTAACGAGGAAATGGCTGTTATTATATGGCCATACGAGTGAGGTCAGTCGCTTTCACCTGCTACACGATGTGTGCTCAGGAGCGCAGAAAGTCAACATGGCCTCAGAGGTTTACAAGCTGTTTCTGACTGGGTGAGCCTACGTAAGGCTTCTGTGGCGATTTCACACCCATGAAAAGTGGGTATACATATTCACCTAGACACGCACGTACACACACATGCATGCACTGGGTCTCATTGTGTTTTCCTGACAGTAGCCGAGTGATTTCATTTCCTCTCAGATGTTTAGCAGCAGCAGTATCCCCAGCCTCCCCCTCGGCTCTCCACCCCCTTCCCTCCAGGCCACGCCAGCCTGCCTGGTCAACCCCAACATGTGCTGCCTGCCGCAGAGACGGCAGAGAGGAAAAGAGCTCGCTCCACGTTTGGGGACTCTGATGGGGAGGAGGGGAGCATGAAAGAGGTGTGCGCAGGCAGGCAGGCAGGAAGTCCACAGTGAATAAAGGAAGTGAGGTCGGGGCACAGCGTCCTCCCAGTAATGGACTCCCCTGGATCAAGCCGTGTTATCTTCTCTGAGCAGAGCTTCCGCACACATCCCCCCCAGGCCACGTAGTACAGGCAGCCCCAAATCACTGATCACAGGCACCATTAAAAACATACTGGGCAGAGAGTACAGAGCAGGTTACATGAATAAATCTCCCTGTCCTTTCGTCCTCTATCTACTCCTTCCATCTCCTTTTCCTCTCAGGTCCATGGTATTTTGCGGCGTTCCAGCTCCTTCAACACGGGTCGCATTGAACATCTTTACCAGAACCCACAGACACACACCGAGGGCAGTAAGTGTCCCCCCATGCACCGCCAGCGTCATAATTAATTCAACCTACAAATATATAAGGGACACATATACACCCCCCCTCACCCAAACTGTCTTTCAAATTTTGAATATTTTCTGTTTAATTTCCATTTTTATATTTCTTCATGGCAATTCTTGAGAAAAGAGATTAGTGCCAGCAGGTGTTATATTTGATTTTCCTAAGTTTGAATTTATCACATTCATATGAAGTCACTAAATTCAGAAAACAAATTTGTTGGATAAAATCATCCATATTTTTAATTCGTTAGGCACAATTTTTGTGTGATGGCTTGAAAATTGAAGGTGATCATTATTGAATTTAACTCTTAACCTTGATTTTACACTTTTTATTGGCTTGTTGGTTT
>OMLB01015393.1:0-24997 GCA_900302555.1 Myripristis jacobus
ACACCTGCCCTGGGTTATTAGCCGTTACATCACTCAAAACTGTCATGGAATGGTCTACGGTGGTTTGGCTCTTGGCCTCCAGAGCAGTGAACAGATAAGGAGCAATTTGTGGTTTGTGTTTATAAATCAAACACTGATGGCTTGTGGGCCCGTGGATCCAGAGGCCACAAAGCAGAGGATGTAAATTACAGGAGAAACCTCCACACTAGAGACCTCAAACTAAATTAGTTTCAAACAGTGCACAAATGACTGTCAATCTCTGTCCAATTTGCAGTTACGCATTATTCCAACATACACTGACAAAACCATATACAACAGAGAGCTGAAGTACTTACTGCCATGATCTGATATCAAAAGAAACAGCTGTCAAAATTCACAAATCAGTCACGATTCCATGACAACACTTATATCAGCATTTTTTGTTTGTTTCTGTTTGTTTCTGTAAAAAAGTGTACAAACAAACCTTTACAACAAAGCTATCTGGTTAACAAATGCATTTGTCTCTGAAGTGGGGTCTTTGTCCTCACGCTGCAATGCCAGCTGAAGAGTTGTGCTGATTCGTGACTGCTGTGAAGTGTTAACAATGCACATAATATAACCACGCTACCCAAAGCGTCAACTGAAGCATTACTCATCATGAATGCAAGGAAAGACAAATAGATTTGACTATTTGAGATGAAAATGTGTTCTGCCATGCATTGAGTTTTCACATAAGCAAATGACAACACAATACATAGTTTGTGCCAGTATGGATGACCAGAAAAGTGGGAAATACTGCACTAAATTAAACCGGTTACTGCTGCTTTGAAATACAAGAGAAAATAACATTTTTTTTTACATTAAAAAAACATTCATTTTAGTTTCACTCACATTTATTATTCTATTTATCCAGGTGTGTTAAAAAATTGACAATTATTTTGACCATTCTAATACTGTCAGGCTATTAAAAAAACCCATTCTCTATTCTGTGTGTGTGCATTTACTGTATGTTTCCTTAATGCTACTAAAATTAATAGATTATAAACTATCATTTCTAGACAACGTCAGATCAATAAAGATCAAGCCACAGTGGATTACAGCATCTTCCATCACCAGTCGAGCGATGCGGTAAAGCCAGTAAAGCCACAGGACAAGATGTGATGGAGCATCATTGTGATTATGAACATGAAACTTGCAGAAACCATTTATGGGTCAGAGGCAAGAAGATCGAACAAAATAATTGATTGATTTCAGGAGGGGCCTTTCACCTGTAGTACAGTTTTAATTGGACAACAAATATTCTGATTCCGTTGCTTTTCAAAGTATTCCAGCACTTTTATTCTAACCTCAGTTCATACTACAGACCTGAACCTTGATGTTTTGGGGATGTCCCCCAGAAAATCAGGGATAACCCTGCTCTGGAGTGGGATTTAGTTAGTCCTGGGCTAAAAGAAGAGATATCCCATATTGCAATTGTGAAAAAACTCTTAGCCCAGGGCTTACGGGGGTCTTGGCACATGGCTGTGGTGTGTGGTGTGAAAAGAGTAACATGTTGAAAGCATGTTATAATTTCATCCTCAGCCAATTCAAAACAGTACAAAAGGCGACTGGACATACAAGGGATTGTGCCTTCAGAACAGTCGATTATACAATTTAATGGGGCCCACTGTATGAACCATACATCATACACTCACCGCCTGCAAATCAAGTTGCCACTAGTGTACACTGGGTTAAATGATGTGTAAAGCCTTTACTTTGTGGATGTGCAAACCCAATAAAGGTTTCAGGTGTAAATTTGTTGTTTAATTTTGTGGGGCACAAGTTTAGGATCAAGTGTTCAACTTGCTGCCTTTACAGCAGGAAGAGATGTAAAAAAAAAAACAAAACACACAAACAAACAAACAAAAAAAAACTGGATGCAAATATAATATCTGTGGCTCAGTTAACATTTCATAACACCATTCTGTAAATAAACAAGCCCATCATCGCCCAAGCATCAGTGTTGCTTCCATAAATGTCAAAACACAATACCATCACCTGAACAGGACACTGTTTCTGTGTCAGTGCAATCTAAAGGACACTTGAGCCAGACTGAGGCCTCTTTCATACACCCTCTCCTTCACCCTCTCTGTCTTTTTCTCATTCATTCATTCATCCATACATACACAGCCACTTTCAAAACATGGCAAACACTGTGTGTGCATCTGCCTCTACAGATGACACATTCTCAGAAACATCCATTTACATCATTTAGCTGTTAGCCAGGGTGACTAAAAATGCCAATAGCAGTCGAATAAGTTTCAAGTCCTGTTTCAAAAAATAACAAGCAAGCATGATCAATCAATGTCATGGCTCTTATGTGATTATAATAGTGTTATGTGCATACAAACATTATGTAGGCCAGCTAAGAAAATAAAGAGAATAACAGTTAAAAAGAAGGATAAAGGGCATTGTTAGACAGGAATGACTGTAAACATATAGACATTTGTCCAAGTCTGTTAATCGCCAAACCTACCACGCTGCTTGGACAATGATAAAGGCATACAAAACAATCTAATAATCAAACAGAGAAAGATACATGTCCATAGAATGTGATAATCACAGTAATCCCACCGCTTTGTCCTGTATTCCCATCTCAATTAAAACCCATGATGACTTCACTTGAACCCATAGCAGCGAAACTGAGACGACAGCAGCTCCACCTCGCGGTGGCTCTCTGAACTCACCTGGGCTGCAGGAGTTCACTATCGTTTGGTGCAAACTGGGAAGCGCATCCCACAATTAAATTATTTGCACTGAACAGCTTTGCTGTGACAACTACAGTCAGCCAAACAAAACATGATAACCGACTACTGTATGTCTTTTTGCAACCATATATTTCTGATAAGACAACGATTAAGATGGGGTCGTCCACAAAAGCAAGCGGCGCACATGCAAATTAACAACAAAACCAAGAAAACTTCACCTACCTCCTCCACTGTGAGAGGCATGCAGATCCTGTACTCCTTCATCAACATACTCCTTGGTCAGTGGTGGCGTCAATACAAAGGAAGGGTGCAGGCTGTCAGCTCCTTTTCAGTCTTGGTGGCGCTCCTGCAAGTCAGTCATTTGAAAGAGAGCACTTGCTCAAGAAAATAGATCTTCAAAATAACTAGATCCTCTTCCACCTCCGCACCAGCAGCACCTCCTGTAATAGTTCCGCTATGCCTGCGGGAGTCCACACCGTCAGGTCCGAAGTAGGACGAACAGAGGGGCAGCTTCCACACACTAAGACAGCCTCTCGCAAATTAAACAGCTTCTAGTTTTATATAACTGCTTCAACACAATAAACTATACCAACAGGCTGCACTGTAGAAAGTTTAATGAAATCACAGAAAACTCCAACAAAAAAAGAAATAAAAATAAAAATAGTTAGGAGGTGTCCAAATCCCGCAAGCTCCTTATAGCAGCTTGTGTCCCGAACGAGGATGGAGTTCCCCGCCGTTCTCGATGCCTCCGGACCAAACCAGTTTGCTTCCAGTCTGTGTAGGATTGTGTGCACTTGAGACCAGCTTGCTAGTCTGTCTGGCCAACCTCTCTGCTCCCTGCAGCGAGAGTTTCTCCTGACAGCGCCGTCCAGGGATGCGCAGCACTATGAAGTAGCAGCGTCAAGTGAGCCTGAAATAGGATGGACATAGAGGGGAAATATGCTCACACTACTAAACTACGCGACAACCGTGTTTAGTATGGGTTTTATTTTGAAAGACCAGACCGGAAGTCTCATTGTTGATTCTAGCCAATTGACCGCAATGTCTTGAGTGAGCATATTTTATTTTACCTTCAAAACGCGCAGAAAGCGTTTTGGTTCTCTGTGATTTATATTGTTGGAACCACCTTTAATCTATACCATTTTTGAGATGAAAAAATTGTATTTAATGTGGTTTTCGGTTTAGAAAGCATATTACGTATCTCACAAAACATCTTAGAATTAAGCCGGCGAACAAGTAAAAACAAAGGGCAGCATTGCATAACTACCGATTTCATAATTAGCAGTTGAATGGACTACCGAGCCCACCTGACGTTTTTACGCACCACTAAAACCATGAAAGTAACTCAAGTAAAAAGGATGAGCCCAAACTCCAAAGATGGATGTACAAGTTCAGTAGCGGATTACCGTATTATTGCCAAATAATCTTCTAAAAAAATGTAAATTTTCACTGAGTCACAATCTGATCAAATCCTTTAGTCAGTTCGGGATTGTTTACCCCAGTATCTCTCACCTCTCTCGGTCTTTGTGGGCGCTGGCCGTGGTGCTGAAAGGTTAGCCCGTGTTTGGATTCACCAACACGACAAACTAAACAGCGACTAGTATAAAAGTTACGTTATAAATGCAGTAGCTTACCCATGTTTATACACCACTTCCTTTTCTTTGCCACTGTAGTCGACACAGTTGTTTCTTATTTATGATCACTGTCCTCCCCATTTCTCCTGATATTAATTATTCATTGTAGTTGTCACGATCCTGTGTTGGAGTTTGCATAATTTCCTTTTCTCCCCGTGTTTCCTTGTGTTTGTTCTGTCTCTCCCTGCTCTGTGTCCCTCGTGTTACCCCCATCTCTGCATGTGTTCTCCCAGCCAATAAGCCCCCTGTCTGTTCTCCTGCCTTGCCAGATCTACCAAGTCTCATTAGTTCAGTTAGTAATTATAAAGTCTTGTTCTCAGTTCTGACTGTCTTTGTCGGATCATTGTGTGTTGTTTTGCCTGTCTGTTTCCACCATACCTGCTCTCTGTTAATAAATATGATACTCTTCAGTAGTTTTCTTTAGTAGTCATATGATGATGACTTATGTTAGACATTGTTTATTTTGCATTAGTGAAGTGACACCCTGACTTGCCTGTTTTCAGTCCTGCACAAGCAGATTAATTTACTTTTATCTCAGTTAGTTAGTGCTAGCTGGCTAATACATTTTTTATATGGCGGTAACTGTTGGACAGTTATGCTAACATTCCCCTATTTATTTCCCCTGTTTATTCAGTGTGTTATTGTTGTTTTACTGTATAGGAGCAAACGCTACAGGTTATCACTGCACACCAACAAGGTTAACAACAACATTTTTTTTCTCCCACATCAACTAATGTTAGCTAGCTTGCCACATATAAGACGCTGTAGAAACTCTAGCTAGTATGATTTTTATAATTATTATTATTTGTAATCTTGTTAATCATATTCTCTTTTGTAGTATTTCATTATGAATGGTGAGATGGAGTTATTTGGCACTCACCAGGAGCTGCAGCAAGTAATAGCTTGTCTGTTTTGTGTTGTTTTGTTTTTAACGGTCAGACAAAGGAGGCTTTTTTAAATTTCTAGCGAACTGCAGCAACGTCCCTGTAGGCCTAAACAACTCAAGGTACACTGGTTAATCTCAAGTATTTCGAGGTTAGTAAACTATTTAAGTTTAAGCAATGCACTCAGTCATACACTGGACTTCTGACTCGGGTTGTTAGTGGTCTCGACGGCAGCCTTTTTGATAAATTACACGGCTTTTCTTGTAATCATAACAGTGGAACATGCAGTACCTCTTTCTAACGGTAGATGTCGCTTCTCGCTTGTGATCTTTTCAGTGACAAGAGGGGTGAACCTGCCTGGGACAACTACTTGTAACACTCATGCCACATTTGTATTTCTACTAAAAGATCAGTGAAAATATCAGCTCCATACTATACAACCGGGGAGTGCTTTCACTTTTCTTTTCCACAGCAACTATGATTTCCACATTTATGGTCATCCCTTTCTCTCTGTGTCGTTTAGTCTGGAGTAGCCTGCAGTAGACTTTACAATCATAATCAGAAATACTTTATTGATCCCAGAGGTGGAATGGGGTAATATATGCTTATGCTACTAGCTACAGTTTTGCTCCATAGGTTTTTGCTCTGCATTTTAACCAAACTCTGAGGAGGCATCTTCCTCAAGTTTTTTAGTCACCAGCCTCCACTGATGATGTCTTAACCTAACCTGTAGCCCTTACAGTTATCATGGCTTAATTTTAATTGTAACCTAAAGCTGAGGGTCAGCACATTCTTCAAGTGTTTACTGGGGACTTTTGGACCCCAGCCAAATGAAATCAGTTGTGTTCCCCGCAAACCCCTGAATGAGCCAGCGCTTATTATTAGGAGGCTTAACTGAATTTTGCTGATGGGAGTCCCAAGACCTCAAAACACGCTGCCTAAAAGCAGTCAGGCTTAAACCAGTGAAGAGAAAAAGACCAGAGCCACAATCAGCAGCACTTGTTTAGCGTGCACATCTGTAGGATTAATTTGGACCTGTTTTTGCCTTCACAACGGCAAGGTTTAACAAGGGTCTGGACACGTTGCACAGCGATCTTGGTTCATGTTGTGTCAGCTGCATCCTTCAGTCCCTTCAAACTTTTCATCAGCATGCTGTGAACATCATGTTTCCCTTTATTCTAAATGTTGAAAAAGTTCTTGCAGTAAACTCAACTCACAGTCATGTTCCTTGAACCATGTTGAGATAATGGGGCTTTATTCTAGAAGTGTTTGTTTGAGAGTCTGAGAGTCTGTGGCCAACAAGTTACACACATAGTCAGCAACCATATTCGCCTGGAGGCCTAATATGTCCCAAGAAAGTATTCCCTTCACCATTACATCCTCACCACTAGGCTGTACCATTGACACCAGAATGGATCCAGGGAGTCATACTGATTAAATGAAAATCGCTGTTTCACTGAGCTGTTGCTTGCATATTTGTCTGTTCTCTTCTGACCTCTCTCATCAACAAGGTATATCTTCTCACAGGACTGGACTGGCTGGATGTTTTTTTTTTTTTGTTTGTTTTTTTTGCATTACTCAGTTAGCTCACCGGTTAATGTGCAAAAATCCCAGGAAGGTGACATGTTGGCAAGAGTGCATCTGTCACCATTGCTCATACTGTATTAAAACTCACTTAGATCATGCATCATTCCCCCTCTAAATTTTAGCAAAACAGGAACTGAACCTCTCACTCTCTGTCCCAGCAAGCGGTTGGTATACTTGTATTGTGGCCACTGATTATGTATAAGCACTGACAAAATTTCTTTGGCTAAATTTACTTAGATAAAATGTATCCCCATTTACCAAAGCAATTGTGGAAAAATCTGGGCAACTCTCTTGAAAAAAGTACAATGATGAATTTGTTGTCATTCATTTTCAAAGCTGTTTCCAAAACTGCATCCTCAAAGCTATGACAATAATGCCTTGTTCCTAAGACAGATAATAATTTAACATAAAATAGCATAAGGTGTTTTACTCCAACAGTTTGCAAGGCTATGTCCCATTATTCAGCTGGTTGATAACCTGTTTTGGTTTTGGTCCAAAACTCATCTAATTATTACCTACTAAATGGGGCAGCTATGAATTGCTAATGCACTACATTGCTTGTGAGATTTTGTGAATAAAACCTTTTGCTCCATCCTATGAGAAGAAGGGACAGACATGAGTTCTCTGCTCTCAACTCAAGAGGGTGCAATACATTCACAAATCTTATGTACCCACTCTACTACTAAAACTACGTAATACTAAAGACTGAACTGCATGTGCAAGTCCACACACACACACACGCACACACACATAATTGTTCAAAGACAATTCATATTCATGCACACAATACACAAACATTCATTCATGCACACACCCACATGCATTCACAATCACAGGACAGACACAACGCACACACAGAAATACACACATATACACAGCTTTGAGCCTAAATGGCTGACACAGATAGGCTGATGATGCATCTTGTTACCAGCATAGTGTGAAATCTCTTCATTGTAGTGCACTCCAGTTGAATTCACTATGCACCCAAACGGCACAAGGTGAACACAGGAGCTTTCTGTGAGTCTGTCTTCACCAGACGGCTGGAGAAGAATTGGTAATTGGACTGAAAAAGAAAGTAACACGACATTATGCGAGGTGGTTTGTAGTATCAAACTGATCACACCTGCAACAGACAGGTGGACACACACACATACACACGCACACACACACAAAGAGGGAACTCTGCTAATTCCGGCCGCTATCAGTGAGTTTGCAGAGAGAAGAAGCTGTTGCTAAGAGACCTGGCTTCCTCGCTTCTCACACACTCAACATCATTAGCTGGCCTGTAGCCTGTCACTTCCTTAACCTCCCAGCCCAGCCAGTGCACTGTCTCTGGGAAGAGAGGAGTTTGTTTCTGGGCTTGTACAACCTTTGTTATCATTGTACTGGAGCCAGAATGAATAAGGGTTGTGCTGGAGCCTTCACTCTGGAAAAGATAACGCTGGTGCTAGATGGCCTTCAGAGGTCATCTTAATGACTGCATTAGATCCAGATGAATAGACTGGGAGGAACAGGAGAGGGAGAGGAAAGGATGTCTTTTATAGCTCGTTTGTGCAGCCTGTATGCCTCTGGTACACGTTGTAAAGTCTGATGTTTAAGACCTGGGCTGTTCAAGTATGCCCAATCAGATTGAACAGAAATCATGCCTTTTTGGGAGTTAAGTCATTTTAAAATACAAAATATACAAATTTTGAAGTGACAATTTCACATGTTGGCCTCTAAGAGATCACAAAATAATTTTATTGCCCATAAAAATGGAATTGCATTGAAACTTTACACCAGCCACTGTTATAGCCATGTCTGTATTACACTGGGTGTTCATGGAATGTTGATGTTCCAGTTTCTACAAATTCATTTCTGTTTGTTCACTGCCTTCATTGTAACGTGCATAGAGTCAACAGTACTAATGACATTTGGGAAAAAAACACAACTCAGTGTATTCAGTTCTTGATGATGCTAACGTTTCCTAAGGCACCTGGCCTAGTTGTGTGGCTTGAAACACAGCAGCCGCATATTAATGCAGATATACAGCACACCTTGGCATTTACATATAATGCTGTCATTGTAATGATATCCATGCCGCTGAAAACAACTTAAATTCAGATAAAAAAAACAATACTTAATTATGGCTTTTCCACCAAAAAAGCTCTGGTTCACAAACTGGTTCGGTTCAAGACTCTTGGGACCGAGGTGCACACTAAGGAACTGGCATCATTTCGACCAGTTCTTGGACTGGAACTATTGCATCATCGATGGTGGTCATGCACAACAGAAGTAAAAACTCTGGCAGAGCATGACCACATTGGTGTGGTGACCCCACCTGCCTGCTGTCAACTGCAGCACAGAGCCTGTTGGAATAATTATCTTGCATAATCTGACTCTGATAGCATTCAGATTACAAATTCTAACTATTTTTTTTGTTTTGTTTTTTATGTTATGTTTTTATTTGCAGACATATATGCAAGTGTTAGGGAAGATCTGTTTATTGTTGGCAAAAACATTTTCAACCACTATTTTTAACCAGACCACAAAGTTTTCTTGGTAATCGTTTCCATCTTTCCTTCTAGAATAATAAATGCCCACTCGGCTCCCTCTTGAGAACTACTATTTTCTGCCTCCAGCTGAAAACCAACTTTTCTGTGCAGGAACCAGCCTATATTTGGTGGAAATGCAAAGGGCAGTTCCAAAATTTGGTGACCGAACCACAACAGAACTGGTTCTTTGTTGGTGGAAAAAGGGTAAATGAGAAAAAAAATGGGACTGGTCGGTGGTTCTGTTTTTGGTTCAAGTAACTACGGTGCCATCAATGATGCTTGAACTATCAAATATTGTAAAACACACACTGTGTTATCTGATATTGGACAACCTGACAACAGACACAAGTGTGAAGCTTCATGACAGCTTTACTGAGCTTCTTACTGAGCTATGTGTCCTACAGCACATTATATTTCAAATGTAATCAGTGGCCATAATCACATCACACTGGCTGTGTACACTCCACTGTGTTTGTTTCCACGTGAGCCGCAGCAGTAAATGCAGGTCTGAATCTGGCTGTGTGGAACAGCAAATGGAAGGCAGTTCATTAGTGAGCGGTGGCTGGTGATGAAGTGGATTGAGGTTATGAAGTGATTATGGCATGTAGACCTTAATTAGGAAAATTCAAAGGGCTGCCTCTGATTGGCTGTGTATGTTTTCACCAAGGGGATATGCACATAGAGATGACTGCTGCTCATCAGCTTTACGACGTACAAACATACCAATACACATACACCATTGTATGTAGACACAAATACTCGTACATGAAAACATGAGAGCACATACAAACAAACTTTAACTAATTTCCTCACCCTCCCACACACACACACTCTCTTTAAGATGGGATGTCTCCCACACACACACACACCATTTAGGAGGCAAGTGAGAGCTGAGAAATGACAATGACAGTGACACTGACAGAAATTTGAAGGTAGAGCACATTTTAGGGATTTATGAGGTGGGGTGACAATAGTTTGTTTATCGCTAAATTGCTGTTTGCCTCTGTTGCAACACCGGGACTGTCAACACTGCACTTTTTACAGTAGCATCTGTTCCTAACCCAAGGCCTTATGTTGCCAGAAGTCTAATGAGACTTTGACCTTGATTGGTCATCGCAGGTGCTTAAATTCTAATTAATATGGAGATTTAGGGACTGTCAATCAAAAATACACAGAGCATCTGTTTGGTGAATCCGTTAGCATGAAATTTCCATACATTGTCAATGAGGCAAGAGGTTTTGCTAAAAATTTATTTCTTGCTGGACTGTTGCTTAAAGCACATGTTTGCATTGATTTTTTCCTCAAGTGAGATAAGGTCCTTCATGAAAGTCATTAATGAAAAAATAAATAGTCAAAGTGAAAAATAGAGCATTTGACTAGGAAATCTAAAGTGTTCACGGACAGACCGAAGTATCATGGAGCACAAAAAAAGCACACAGAAATGAAAACGCTGTCATCAAATAGTATCATATTTTGACACTTTCAAAAGGGGATCATTTACAAATTGATGATAAGCAGTTCTGAAACTTTTTCCCCCCACTCTTCATACAGTAGCCAACACATTACTTAGAAAATGCTCTGCTGGTGTTGCCACGTCTGTGCTCATCCTTATCAATCATGCAGATGTAACCTTTTACAGCAGTGATTGACACTTCGAGGTCAAGGCTGTTTCCATGGTTACACTGGGATCCCATCTACTTCTCAGCTTTGCCTATTGCAGGTTTCAAACTCAAACTTGCATGCACTTGTGCTTCAGGACCAACACGACTGAGGGAAAAAAAAAAGAAAAAGAAAAAAAAGCGCTCCGACTCTGGAGAAATGAGGCACCAATAATATGTCTTGTTAACCAAGTAATTTCAAACTTCACTCTTCCCAATCTAGCAGGTCAGTCAGCCACTATGGTGTCATGTGCATTTCATTTAGAGCAGAAGATTGTCTCCTGCATAATGTATAATGAAATCTGAACTTATTGCCAGTGCGGAGAGATTGCTGAGAGGGAGGGGGCATTGTAGAATCTCGGGGCTCAGCTTGCGTTTTCCTTGAAGATTAAACTGCAGCCGCTCCACAGCACAGCTATCAGGAAGTGATGTTTGAAGGGAGAAGACAGCTTAGAGATGAGTATGTGTGTTTCTGTACGTGTGTGTGTGTGTGTGTATGTGTGTGTATATACACTATGTCGTTGTGTGCATGTGTTGTTGAATTGCAGATTCTTGGAGACGCAGTGTTTCTGCCTTGTCACAGAGCATTTTAGGCCTTCTGATCCACCCTGCGCCCAGCCAAGCTGCAGCTTCCAGGTCACTATGGAGACATGGGTTGCTATACATGAGCCAATCATTGCAGGGTAGGAGATCTGAAAAAGTTGGCAGTTTAATGAGTCTCTGTGTTGTTCTCCACACGCTCTGGGAGTTGGGCTAATCTCTCTGTTTCTGTCTCTCTCGGTCTGCCTGTCTGTCTGCTGCTCTGACTGTGTCTCGCTGAATCACTTCAAGTGTTTTTTTCAAAATGAGAAATGCTGCTAGAAATTATGCTCCCATGTACAAATCTCCTTTATGAATGGCTGTAAGGCCATTTATTGATGCCTTAGAATATTGTGCTTCTTTGTTTTTCTCTTTTAATGAAAAATTATTAAAATACAGTCAACATTAGCTAAGAATAACAAAAACAATTTGCTCAGTGCTAATCAATTCTTGAAATACACTTTACATTATATGCTGAATTTGCTTTTGATGACATTCCAGGAAGTCGATTCCTTTGCCTCACTGGACTGTTGGGACTGCATCCAGTTTACTTTTTACTTTACTTTGCCTAAAATTCACTTGAGAATTGAGTGGAAACCTTGCTTCTGTCTTTTGGCTCTGTTTATGTGTCCCTTTTTATTTTTTTAACCTTTATTTTTAACTATGCAAAAATAGATTCAGAATCTCATTTTGTGACCTGGCCAAGAGGCAGTAGCACAAAAACTGCTAAGTGTTCCTGCTAAGGAACACTGCTAAAACAATATAATCACATATAATCACTTTCATGTTTCCTAAAACTCTGAATGGTGCCAAAACAAATTGAGGTATATTTAAAGTGCAAAATTATAAGACACAGTCCATTAGGGGGTCAACACCTTTAGGAAAAGCATAAGCAGCCCTCAGATAGATTCTGCCTCCAGATTCTTGATAATGGCCTGAAATTGGCCCAGTGTGACTGTCCCCTGAACTATCAAGATATTTTGGAGCAGGTTACAATTAAAAGGGGCACAGAGCCTAAAAGCTTTCTTGCCTGTCTCATTTTGTACCTTTGCTACTTCCAGCAAAAGCACATTTTTGTGAGCATAGCCAATTGTTAGCAGCACTTTTCCACAAGATAAGTAGGGAACAGACCTATGAGAGCCTTGTAAATAAAAATGTACTAGTGGCACACTCTCCTCACAGACATGGCAGGCCAAATAACACAAGCGAAAAAGGGAGCAGTGATGGGTGAGAGCTTTCCAATTTAAAGTAAACCTCAATGCCCCATGTGTGACCGTGTCTAAAGACCTTAGACACTGCACTGAAGCACGCCTGTATAAAATATCACCATGATCCAGGACGTATTGCAGAAACCAAATCAAGTTTTGCCTTTAAAGATTTTCAGACCTTGTAACAAATTTCATGGTGTGCGTTCACTGGACTCAGATCAAAGCCCTCATCTGAAGAGGGCCGAGGCAGGAAAATCATCAATGATGCTATAAAGCATATCAAGGCGTACTAGCAAGAGATGAAAGTGAGATGCTTCAATCAGCCTGATACAATTTTGCCCAGAACTCAGTTTATTTTGTTATCCTTAAATTGAGTCATCAGCATTTCACGCAAGACTTGTCTTCTGTCTTTATTGACCATTAAGAGTGATATAGTGACTGATAAAGAGTGACAGAGTAAAGAATAGAAGCAGACTAGCAGGAAGCAGTTGAGAAGGAAAAATGAAAGGAGAGAGGAAAGGTAGCTGGGGAGAGGAAAGCTGAGAAGGATGAAGGGGAAGGGGTGACAAAAGTTCAAAAGAGCAAGGATGAGAGAGGGAGAGAGGAAGAGAGAGGGAAAGGTGAGTTAATGATCCTTCATATGGAGGCTAATGAGTTCATCTGAGAGGCTCTAAGGTGCTGTCTAAGCCGTGATGAAAGTTAGACACACACACACACACACACACGCACGCACACACACACACACCTCCCCTCTCCTCACACCTCTCCCTCTCACCTGTGGAGTGGGAACAGAGACACACCATGAGCTGATGAGTTCCTTCCTCCCTGGTATCACTGATGTTAACAGCTTGCCTCTGGCTGTTCAGGATCTGGCACAGACATCCACTCTGCCTCTAATGAACAGAATTCAGATGCAGCAGGTCCTCCGCAAGTTTCAAAATCAATACTACGGTGTGACAGGCACTCTCTCCGTGCGTTGGCTTTGATTCACTGGTATAGGTGGTGTCAGCACTTCGGGAAAAAAGACATGAGATCAACCTTATATTGTGTGCTTTGTTCAACCCCTTTCATCTTACTTTCTCTATCTCCACTCGGCGCCACTGAGCGAGAGACCAGTGCACCTCAATTGGCTTGCCTCTCACCTGCATTTCAATTGCCTTGGAATGATTTTCACACTCACTGATTGATTCACAAAGGGACCGCAAGAGAACGACATATTCCTAAGTCTTTCAAATGACAGATTTGCAAGTAGGAAAATTCTTTTTCACCGATGTGCGCCATTGATCTTTCTCTAGGTAGCGCAGAGCTCTCCTGCTCTCCAAATTGCTTCTGAAATTAGATTTGTGTGTATGAGGGCAAGGTGGCATGGCGGCGGTGGCGGCGGGGTGTTCAGCAGCCGTCTCTTCAGTGTAAATGGTTTGTTGTCTTTGATAGCGAGGCTCACTCACCTGCATCAGCCCCAAATGCAACGGATTAATAATGTAGGCGCCTTTTCTCCCCTGAGGGATGCCACTGATTGGATGGAAATAAGCCTGTCACTCGAGGTGCTCTGCCACTGCTGTGCTGCTCCAATTAAATGTATAGACACATATACAGAGGATTATAAATTCACATAAGTCACCTAGAGAAACACATGTGGAAGCGAATACATGAGACATGCACACACATACAGCCACCCCAGACTCAGGTAATTACACATGTGACTGTCAGTGCTTCTGACATGCGTCTGTTTCTTCATGGATGTCATCATCATTTATCTGACTAATGCCAGTGTAGATAATGGCTCAAAGGCCTTTTTATGCCTGTGAGCATTTCATTGAAATGAGTAACATTAGGAAATTTCCATTGATTAAACATAGCAGAATAACAAAGGCCTCATTTGTCATGGAGTGACGGCTCAGCTCTTGGGTCCCCCCATCTGATTCCATTGCAAATAACATTTTCCCCCATATTATATGACAATGTCTCAAACATATTGCTGGTGCTGGTTGTGGCACTTCATTGAAGCTACATCACACTTTACATCACACAATTGTTTGAAATGTTTAAACCATTATATAAAACAGAAAATATCTAGATGTCTAGCGCATCATTTTATAAAAATTTCCCTGTCAAACATTTCAGGACATTTCATCTTTGGAAATCTTTGGATTTTGACTAGAATTTAAATTAAAGTTGTGTGGGTTTGAGCTAAGCAGCATGCATTTGTAATGACAAACCCAACAACAGGACCAGTAGGGTTGAGGTGGTTTCAATGGACATGCATGCACGTATGCACATTGTATGCATGTTTGTGTGTGAGTGCATGCATCTGTTTACTGTGCCTGTGTGTCTGCCTGTGTCTCTGTCTGTATTGAGATGGAAGGTACAGGTGATTTTATACCACACACCACACGAAACAGTGCAGTGAGACCCTCCATGTGTGAGTTGAGCTGGCAGGAAGCCCTCATGCTCTGGTAACCCTGGGTCTTGACGGGATAGAAAGTCTGTTGGCTTCACTTCTGGCCTGAGCCGGATGTCCTGCAGCTATAGCCCTGATACAGAGGGAAGCAGCAGTCTGATACAGCCTGTTGCCATGCAACAATATTTATGAAATGTATATCAGAGTATATATATGGGTCATTCAAATTATTCTGTGTGTTATGCTTCACATAAAAATACATGGCCTCTACAGTCTTTAAATAGGAACGTGCATAAGAAAATGTATAACTTCAATGGACCACACCAGTGATTTTGAATGTTTGGCCCATTTACCACAATTTACTCACATTTTACACTGCAGCAAATCATTTTTCAAAACATGCCAGGGTACTAAAGATTTCACAACATATAATCAAAATCCCTCTATTTTCAAATTTGAATTTCTGGTTGAAACACCCTCCTCATAATTTTCTGCTTCTGCGGCTAACAAAGTGGTTGCCAATTATAAACTATGGAATTAATCACTGCCTGTGTAAAGCAAATGTTTCCCTGGGAACTATTTTCCGGCAGAGAGACCATTTCACTCCAACCAATTACAAATCATCAAAACACAACAGTACAGCTGCTTTTAGGAAAACCACCTCTGACAACTTTATTACGGTGATGGAGTACTGGTGTGAAGAAAGAATTAAGTCTCTGAAAGTTCATTTTCATATTTTAGAGGAATTAATGGAAACCAAAGGCTGGATAAAAGGTAGGAAGGTAGGAAGAATGATTTCAGATTTCAAAAATACAACTGCTTGCCTTGGGAAAAGTTTACCTGAAAAATGAAGTATACACATTTTGTAGATAGTAGGCTAAACAGGCAAAATCTCTGGCATGGTCCTTTCAGAAGGTTCTCTGAGTGAGGGATACAATCACTGTTAAAAATATACGCTGATTCATTGAAGTATTCATAAGATTGAATAACTGTGTAACTGCATTTCACTGGCATAGCTAAGAACAAAGTTTTTTTTTTCCGGGTTGGTACAAGTAACTTGGAAAAATGGAAGGGCCATTCTAATGGTGTGGCTTTAAATAGCTGACCTCAGTACGCCAGCCCACATTTTCAATCATAAAAGAGTCATGGCAATGGTTGTCTTTTGTCAAGGTTAGAGGAGTTGAGCTTGTAGTGGAATTATAACTAGAAATAGCCGGGGTGGGCGGAGAGGCCGCTAGAAAGCAAAGAAAAACACACACCTTGAAGAGGCAAGGTGCAGACAGATGGAACTAAACACATGCAAAATAAAAAGCTGGGCACATGCTCATGGCTCTGACGCACAAACTTGATGTGTATTGAGACAAAGTAAAAATAAAACCGAAGCCTCAATAGCCAGACTCGACCCGGTAGGACAAGCACCATGACAGAAGGATGCGACAGATTCAGTCCTATATATTGTCATGACTGGATATCATGAGCTGTGAATGCACCCTGATGCATTTTGAAGCAGCTATGTATGTTACAGAGGAAACGTCCTTTAGGCACGGCTGCTGTGCACCGGCCGAGGCAGCAGCGGAGGATGAGGGACGGCCGATGGAAATGAGGGAGCATGTCAAGCTGCATCAGTACAGAGTATTAGGGATCTAGCAGTGTCAGCTCCAGTAACACACAGCTCTGATCAGCTTAAGGCACAGAAAAGGGGTTGTGCTTTATTGTGTTGGGGTCTGCTCTGCCCCGGAGAGGGTTTAGTTTGGTGGAAGACACACAGCGAACAGCTACAGTATGTGAGTGTGTGTTTGTGTGTGCGTCTCTCCCTCTCCCTCTGTTCACTCGCTCACAAATGTTTGACCTTTCTGAGGCTCAAAACGTTAGCGTTCCTTCTTGCACTCAACGGGCGCCCAATTATTCTCCTCCTCCCTGCATGAACTCTAATTCTAACATTTACTAAGTCTCCCGGGGGAACTATCCAACAAAACTCATCCAAATTGTGACCAACATGGCTTTTTCCTCCACCCAGAACAACAGCGTGGTCTCTCTTTCTCTCTTTCTTTCTCTTGCTCTTCTCTAATTCTCTGTCTCTTGCACTGTCTATCTCTCCTTCTCTGTTTCTCCCTCTCTTGCTGTCGCCATGGTGACTGCCATCTCCTACCAAAGGTGAAACATATGGCCTATAATGAGGCAAATTAAAATTAAGATTGAGAAAAAAAAGAAAGGAAAAAAAAACAAACTTTGGCTGTACTTCTGTGTTTTACTCCCACGTCGCCTATGAGTGACTCACAGGCCTATATGATGGAGACGAAAGCTTTTACCAAGCAACTGGGAAAAATGGTTGTGTTGTTGGCATCATTCAGAAATACAAAAGCTGATGAGTGTCGTTGAAATTGATACTTACTGTTTTGTAGACTCATGCAATTCAAATTTAATGCGGTTTCATTTTCACCACAAAATTGTCAAAATAAAATGAAAATTGAGCGCAGAAAAAAAAAATCAGATCAAGAAGCATATCACATATCAAGACTTGATCCTTCTTGTAGTAGCCTGGCTGTTTGCAGCATGACGTTCCCTCTCTCTCCCCTGTCTTTCCTTTCTCTCTCCACTGTCACTATCAAATAAAATAGAAATACCAAAAAAGGGGGAAAAAAAAGCTTGGGCAGCTCACAGCAATTTTATGTGAAGAATCAACTTAGCTTGCTCACATTCAGGTTGTGTGCGTGCTCCAGCGTGGATTTCCACGTCCAAATAAACACTCATTTGAGAGCTGTCACTGTGCTCTTTGGAAGTATCTGCATGCAGTGCTGCCATTTTCTTGTGTGAGCAAACCTCCTGCAAGAGCTCGCTGTGGTCATGGAAATGCCACAATACCCTGAGTCACTTTTATCTATTAGCATCATCTGCCAGTTAAAGAGTGACGGAAACAGTGAACCACAAACAGAAGACAAAAGGCAAAAATACAAAACAGGACAGTTATTTTAAAAGATTTCTCCTTTACTTGATAGTCACAGTGGAGAGAAACAGGAAAGGGGACAGTACGCAGCAAAAGGCCTGGGCTGGAGCTGAAACCAGGCCACCAGGGCAAGGACCCAGCCTCAAAACATGGCACTCACCTGCTTGAGCCACTGGGCTGCCCTAAAAAACAGGATATTTTCCTCCGATGATGTAATGCAGTGTAGCTTTGTCACACAATGTATGATTATGAGGTTGATTTAAAAAAAGCCAATGTTTATCTAATATCAAGCTCATGGGCTGTTGTCTCTTCACATATCCTCCAAGGCAAAATGTTTGGAGGAGAAAACGGAAGAAAGACAGAGAGAAAGACAGGAAAAAGACTTGCACAAGAATAGTTGGGGAAAGAGGTTGCAGACGGAATGAAGTGCAATTGAAAAAAGTCAACCAAACAATGGATGCAGAAATGATGGAGAAAGCTTGAATTTTTTTTTTTTTTTTTTTTAGCAAAGACATTTTTATCACACTATTGCTGTTTTCAAGCAGCCAGTTGTCCAAAACACATCGCCATCCCCGTGATTACCCGATGCTGGCTTTGTCAGTGTGCAAGTGCTACTCATTGTCTTCCCTTCCTGTCTCTCCTCTTGTCTTACATAATGGAAAAAACATAATGGCGGTGCTCAAATCAATTTTTCCACAAGAACCGGACTGAATAACGCCTCCATGCTCATCATTCTAAACAATTGCTTCCTGAGCGTGTGTACGCATGTGTGTGTGTGTGTGTGTGTATGTGTGTATGTTTGGCAATTATTGCCTAACCTTTTCTTCCACTGTGAAAACAAACTTGGATTAATAATTGACCAAAAATCAGTGGGAGTTTTGACTACTCTTGTTGCCCATGGCAGCAAGAAGAGAGCATTTGTGGGCACGCTTGTGTGTACGCATGTGTGTGTATGTCTATCTGTGTGTGATCGTATATGTGCATAAATGCGAGGGCACACTTTTATGTGTGTGTTTGTGTGAATCAGTGTAGCAGAGGGTAACCTCATGCTTGAGGAGAAAATACATATATATTTTACACAGACTCAAAGCCTTTGATTTCTCTGACTGACGAGTGAGGTTCTATTTCATGATTTTCATTCCCTCTTTTGCCTTTTGCCACGTTTCCTCTATGAGCACTGTAACAAGCAGGGGAGGCCAATGGGAGACGGGAGACACTTATTTAACCTTTAAGTATGTACACTCACATACATATACACACACACAAACACACACTGTGTGTGTGTGTTTGCACATACACACATACTCCTTCAGTCAAACTAAAACTTGGCCACTTGCATGTTTGACTTCTTCACTGCACTGTTCTCTAACCATGCGCCACTCATTTACATGCACTCTGTAACTCTAACTTAACCCAATTAAGGCAATGCTCTGATTGCTCTGATCCACGTTCCACGATAATCCCACTTGTCTCCAGAATTTTCTTGAATCAAGAGTCATTTTCTTGATGATCTGCTTTACTCTGCCTCAACATATTTATACTTGTTCCAAAATAAACTTCGTGAAACAACTGAAACTGCACTGGAAACAAGTGGAATGAGCTCCACCGGCAGAGTCACTAGCAGAATCCACTGGCAGATATATATTATTATTCACTTTTGTTGCTGTTGTTGTTGTTGTTTTTAAGAAAAAAATTTTTGACACTGAACATGAAACTAAATCACTTTAAGATGGAGTGATGATGGAGTTTTTTTTAATGCTTTTGCTTCATGGTCTTAGTCATAGCATAACATAGCACATAAAACTTCCTGCTCAACCTTTCATTTTTATGAAGGCATATTAGTCAGGTTTCATTTTCTTCTTGTAAACTGCATATGGCATAGGTTAGCAGATGCAGTATCTTGGATGATGCATTTACAGTTCAATTCAGATTCTATTTATCAAAGCAAATAACTTGGCGCAGTGCAGTGGAGAGGTGGGAAAGTTGTTTTTATGCCAATCCCTTTAGCCCTGTGATGAAATTATTAAATAAATCCTGGTTATTAGACAACCTGTGTCTCTTTGAACTGTGTTCACGCTGAAACTGAACCAAATGAGCACTGGTGTTCATGTAAGCAGTCGCTGAAAGAAAGCCACGTGGGGTTTTATTCCAACCAAACACTACAGAAGCTGATTTTGCTTATTAAAGGGAGGAAGAGCTAATTATCAGTAACTGGCAGTGTGTGCTGGAATGAAAACCTGTATAGCTGTTGATGGCAATAGCACCTATAATACCAGCTGCATAGACTCCTCTTTGTGTCTTTATTTTCATCTTCGTCAGAATACTCAAAAGTTAAATACTTTCCTCACCCATATTGAAAGCATACCACATGTGCCCCTCCTCCCTCCCTCCATTTTCTTTCCTGTGTCAAAGTAGCAATTTAGATGATTTAGTCGAGCGCACTCAACCTAAAGATTCCTCCTCCTGCAGTTCTTCCACTTCCACGCGAGGCGGTACGTAGAGCATGTGCAGACGAAGCCCTGCTAGTGTGTTGCTGTCTCTTGCGCTGGGGTGGATTGCCTTATTACAGGTCTATCTCCTCTCAACAGTCACCACCGATCCGAGTCATTAGACAGTGGAGCGCCCATGTGAGAGAGCAGTGGAGCGGAAAGATAAAGGGAGGGAGGGAGCGAGCGAGGGAAGGAAGAAAGGAAGAGAGATAGAAAAAGAAACAAGGGAGACAGATAAAAAGAAGGTGGAGATGGACCATGGCTCATTGTCACTGCCCACAGAGGGAGACACAGAGGATGGGCAGGGAAACAGAGAGAGAGAGGAGAGAAAGAGGAGGGGAGTGAGACGAAAAGCCGCCGGAGAGACGGGCAAACTGAAGAAAGAGGGTGATTAATGAAGGAGAGACAGGGGAGGGGAGCAGAATTTGCTGCTAGTCAAGCCAGAGAAAGAGAGGAAGAAACTGAGAGGATGACCAGAAAAAGAGATGTAAGAAAGCGGAAGTGATGACCAAGAAAAGCAAAATAATGACATCTGATGGAGGAGCAGGAAAACAGGAGTGATAGAATGTGTAAGAGGAGAGAGAGATGAGAGGTGGGTATGAGATGGTGAAGAACTATGAGAATAAAAATGTGGGCAGCAAATCGAGAAGGATAGAGTGAGACAGATGGAGAAAGAGAGAAAGAGACAGGCAGAAAAAGAGAGGGAGATCCAGGGCAGCAAGATGAGGAGGAGAGTGAGAGACTGAGTCAGTGTGACTAAAGGAAATCAGGCAGACAGAGAGAGAGAGAGAGAGAGAGAGAGAGACTGATTGATTGATTGATGAGACAAATTGTCTCAACAGACCAAGTGGAGTTCACAAAACTCCTCTTGGGAGTCTATAGCAACATCCCAAATTGCACCTGCAGGGCAGAATTGGCATTGTTCCCCCTTCACATCAAAAAAGGACCTTTTTAATTTCAGATGCATCTGAACTTTGACGATAAAATCTCCATAAACCACACATTTACATTTCTTGATATCACATCTCCAAACCATCTTATTCTTTCTGCCTGCAAGTGGAACATCTTGTGGGTTTTATTTTCCATTCAAGGGCATTGTGAGTGGATAGATGGTCATAAAGGTTTGGCATAATAAGCTTCAGCTACACCTTTTATTAGCGCTACTGTGGAAGTATCATTAATAATTCAGTGTTTAAACTAATGCAATACCAACCATCAATACGATCAATACCAACAAGAAGACAAAATGAATGACAAGACAACCTGTGACCTGCTGGATGGCATGTTTTCTTTCAAGAAGCTTCCTGATGGCTCTCTAGACAGAAATAAAATCATATGAACATACTGCAACATTGAAATATCATTCAGTTGGACAGAAAATATCATCTAAATGGCAACCATGTTTCTGCTGGTGTTTCCAATGGTAGTGGTAAAGTTAGTACTACTCGCGGCGGTGCTCATCAAACCACACTTGTGTGTTGGAGT
This sequence comes from Myripristis jacobus, assembly GCA_900302555.1. Taxonomy (NCBI): domain Eukaryota; kingdom Metazoa; phylum Chordata; class Actinopteri; order Holocentriformes; family Holocentridae; genus Myripristis; species Myripristis jacobus. The sequence continues at coordinate 22,130 of OMLB01015393.1, forward strand.
GCACAAGGGGTAAATCTGTCAGCATAGCAGAACTGAACGATGCAGCTGCTAAATGGATTTCCATGGACTGCCTGCACATCACAACAGGCTGAAAAACTGGAATCCACCGTATAAACCCTTCAAAACAACAGCTGTTTCTAAAATATTTTAAACAGTGAAAATGTTAGCAAGCAAGTCATTTAATACATCCTCAATATGTAATTAATTGTGATTAATCCACCAATTACCTTGTGATTAACACAGTTAAAAAAATAATCATTTGACAGCTCTAATTTTGACACAATGGGCCACATGCAGCAACAGTGTCTTGGATTTCTCTAGTATCTTCTCATTTTTCCAGCTGAAGCTGCTCTTTCCCCAGGTGTGCTGAGTTATGAATCCCACTTGTCGGTAAACAGCAGTTGCCTGACTGAACATTTGCTGTTAACATAGGTAATGCTCCCTAAACACTATATAAGGGAAGCTGCCATGCAGTGTGCAAAATGCTCTCAGCAGAGGGATGCACAATGACTCAAAAAAAGAAGATTATCATTATTATCCGACCATCACTGACAATGCAGTTCTCCTGTGCAGACTCTGGACAGTTAGTGTATGCATTGAATTATTTTCTGTTGTAGTTTATAAGCTTTTTTCTTTTGCTGTTATTTCAACAAACTCTAAAACAAATTAATTCAAATTCTTTTATTTCAATAATATAATCCTTAAAATGACCCCAGGGCATACAATAAGATAGATGTAATTACGCACTGATATTCATTTAATGCATTTTTTAAAAATGTTCTTTTATTTTAAAATGTAAAATAAAATGTAATTGCGCCGGACAAATAGTGGACCATGACAACAAGAACATTTCTCTTGGCAAGAGTGCTCTCAACTCTGAAAATGTCTCTTAAATAAAAGGAAAACAATAACAAAACACTGGTGAATCCCAAAATTCAATTGGAATTAAGAAAAAATAAGAAATAAGACAAAAAATAAGACTAAATTTATTCCAGCTCAGTGTGTACCTAGCCTGTATAGAGTCCATGCTCCTTTAGCAACATCTATTTTGAGAACAGAGAGAGCGGTGGCTAACTTGAGGCTAACTTGGGTGTCACTGTTCCCCTCAGGTGAAGAGCTTACTTCAGTAGAGTGGATCACCTCTCCTGGCAGACTCTCTCTCTCTCTCTCTCTCTCTCTCTCTCTCTCTCTCTCTCTCTCTCTCACTCTCTTGCTTTCTCTCTCTCTCTCGCTCTCTCTCCTACCCCACACTGAGCTCATCATTTTCAATTTCTCTTTCTTTCATTCTCCCTCTTTTATTCCCCTTGCCCGGCAGACTAGCAAGAAATCCAACCCTGTGATTTTTTCAAGCCTTCACACTAGCTCTTTTTCTCTAAGGGACTGAACTGAATGGAAAGTACCTGCATTATACCGGGCTGTGTGGAAGACAGTAACAGCTTTGACAGCACACAGTCAGAGGTCAGTATGGAGGCTGACAGTTTTACATTCGCAGCGGTGACTCAGAGTGACTCCTACAAACCGCACATTTTCCTCGTCAAAATATGAAACAAGGTGAGAAGCTTTTGGAGTTTTAACCTCGGCCTCAGTGACCTAACATGGTTTCCTTTTAGATGTCTACCTGCAGTGAAGCACCTCTTGTTGTTATTATTGTTGTTGTTATGTGATCACCCCTCGTTGTCTAGCTGGCTGTGTGGCTGTGGGTCACCAACACGCATTATTTACACTGTTCTGATTCACTCACAGTCAAACTTTGCAGATATTTTCATAAACAGAATATGTGCTATTATTTATTTGTTTGTTTGTTTGCTCGTGTCGCTCCCAAAATTGGTCCAAGATGGTTGACAGAGTGCACCAAAGATTTCCCAGTAAGATTATACTGGACAGGCACTGCCATGCTGTGTCCCATGAGTCCTTTCATGGGGTGTGTAAGCACCTTGTTAGGGTAAATAGCTTTCTTGTTGCTGTCGTTGTTACAAATTACAATAGCATTTTATAATTCTGAGTAGTATATGACCAATGTAGCGAATGTTAGATGATTTTTCATACATCCTTGTCTTGTGTGAGCTACCAACCTGTTGCTTTGGTATGTAAACTTGATGATGAAGCTTTATCTGTAGTATGGAGACAGACTCAGGCTTGTAAACACATGGTGTGAACCGAGTGTGATGAAAAGCCTATATCTGGTATACAAATTTAGCTTATTGTGACAGCTGATGGCTGTCACTTTTAAAAAGCTTATTTAATTATTTTAAGCTTACATTAGTGATTGGAGAAAAAAACCCCATTTGCATTCAAAAGAAGGCAGCATGAGCTCTCAGTACCGTTTGGCAGAGGACGGATAAGTTTTACATTTAGGTTATACTAGGACACAGGCAACAGACGTACGCTACATCTAATCTAATCTGACTTAAAAATAACCTTTGTGAAAAAAAAAATTAAAACATGGATAAAAGTAAAAAGGATTCTAAAGTGACACTGGATTAGCTTGTATCTTAAAGTGATAGTTTGGATTCTTACCCATATAGTGGTATATGCTCCTCCATGTGGGTGTAACACATCCACCAAGTTTGGTTCATTAACTCCTTGTCTGTCATAAGAAAGAGAGCTTTACTGGGAGTATACAGCTCCAAAATGAATGAGGTAGATACAGACTGGAAAACAATGTGATTCTGAGCAGCAACACAATGCTGAAAATTTGTTTTCAAGGATGCACAACAGCACGTTTGTTTTCGTTTCGCTTTCAACGATCTCGTCTGCCAGCTGGTTTGTAAAATGCCTTTGCTATTTTCTGCTGTAGCGCTGCCACTCTGCCACCCCGTAGGCTGAATATGGCACCGGTGCGCCGCTGGGTGGATGCATTACACTGAC
>OMLB01015393.1:25017-35754 GCA_900302555.1 Myripristis jacobus
CAAATACACTGTATGGGTAAGAATCTGATCAATCACTTTAACATTTGGCTTTACCAAGTTTGTGTTAAACAAATGTGCAGAGAGAGACTTAATCTGACCCTGGTGGTCAAGAATTTGGCCCAGATCTATGAACATGAATACATAATTAGTCTCTTTTACACAAGATATTTACTCAGACTGGCCATGCCAATAGATAGATAGATAGATAGATGAAGGCATGCTATAATTGTAAGCCAGCAGATACACAGAAAACCAAGCCAAAAGCTGCCACATGCAAAGCTTTGCCTGGCTGTGATCATGCAGAGGATGAAGTATGAAATATACCTACTGGTGATTATGTCTAAAGTAAACAGTAATAATCTAAAAATAAAAGAAAAGAAAAGAACACGAAGAAGCAAAGGAGCATTTTGTGTGGCTTCTAACTCTAATCTAGCTACTATTGGACTATTGCATTATGTTGTGAAGATTTTTTTGTTTTTTTTGGATTAAAACCACCACTGTTTGGCATGTAGCCTTCATCAGGGTAAATCAGTAATTTTCCTCTTCCTCTTTTATCTACAAGTTCTAGCACTAACCCTAACCCAAAATGTAACATGGCAAAAAAGGAAAAAAAGGTTCAGTCGGCTAAACAGTGTATTCTGACCAGCCTCCATTTTTATACAATAAACTCAAAAGCATGTTTGACCCTCAAAGATGAAACTTGGAGGATTATTAAGAATGACCTGAGAGGACCACCAACTTGGACTGTCTGTTGACGGCAAAGATGATGATGCTGACATTAAGCCTTGGCTAATTATTGCCCCAAAACTACAGTAGGCCTGTAATCCATGAAATTCACAAATACATGTCATTATGCTAATCTCTGTCACCAATTGATTTAACACAATAATGATTCAACATACCCACTTCATAGAGGCTTTTACATTTCTGTGTTCAAGGCTGCCAGCAGTCACGGATTGCTTGGAGAGAGATTAGTGAGCGGGGTGGGGAGTGGAGTGGGTATGTGCACACTTGTATCCACATACAATATGCAGTTCCACCAACTCAAGAGGTTTATTGTAAAGTTCAGTGCTTGAATGACTATAAAGCACATGTGCGTGCCCACCCCACTCACATAACTCCCACTTACCCACTGCCACAAAGTAATTGATGAGTCTGATGCAATGTCTCATGGAAATTGCTTAATTCACTTACCGTAGATCAAAGGCATCTGCTGAACTTGTATCCTTGCATAAGAATAAGCTCGGCCGAACTCTGGTTACTAGCATCGCATGCTTCACTTCATTCCTCTCATCATTATCCTCTTGCTTTGATGTGTTGTGGTGAAACCAAATGTTAACTCAATCTTATTTTAGTTAAGTATTTTTTTTTTTTACATTGCTCTCACTGCTTATAAATATATACACATACAGTAGATTAGCCTGTTTTCTGCAAACTAGTAATTGCCACAGTTCTTCTCGTGGCTGAAAATGACATCCACATAGCATGTTATGGATTATTATGATGCATGGCCACTCTGGCCTAAGAGCAAATCCATCTGTTATCCAAACTGCACCACTCCAAAATCCAGTAGCCAGAGTGTTAGATCTCCTGTTGTCTCTAAATGCAATACATTTGATATTTGAAGTGACATCAATTTCGGTTGTGCTCTTGGGTAAACCCATTAAAAACACCACAATCAGCGTTCACAGAAGATCAACCAAAAGCCTCTGGCGTTGCTCTCCTCCAGTCTTGGAACACCTACAAATGCAGAAGGGCAAATGGCAGAGTTATCCAGATGGATCCACTGTGTGTTTTTTTTTTTTTTTTCTGTTGAGGGCAAATGCCATGTGTGCTGCGTTAGTTAATGAAAAGTTTTTTATTGTTTTGTTTTTTTAATATTCATTAGTTGACTTGTGGTTGTGTAAGCCTTTATAAGGTCTGGGCCTTTATCTCTCACACCATTCAACACTGGAGTCTAGAAAATATTAAAAGCTCCCACTGTTTATTACATGTCTGGATATAGGTATTGTGTTTGACCCTGTAGCCAAACAATATAAAATCAAATCCATGAGGGTGTTCCAGGTATAATACCTGCGTAAGGGGCAGAGAATATATAGATGGCATGGGTTGGGTGTCTTAGTGTACACCTAGCGAAGCTGTTATCGCTGCTCCAAGGCAAATGTTTCATGAATGATTTAGGGAGCCCAGTGCATCCATTACACCGCCTCCTGAAAATGCCCTGACCTGCAATATGTAAGGTCTCTGGAGCATTGCCAATACGTTTGTCTCTCGATTCAACCTTGTTTTCCGGATGAGAGGCTCCTGCAGCTGGAGCAGCTCAGTGAATGTGTGGGGAATGACACAGGGAGGACTGCTGGGAGCTGAATACTAAACAAGCCGGAGACTTTTGTCAATATTTCACTTTATAGCATTTTTACTTTAAATATGATGGATTCAGTATTCCGGTGTTCATCTCCAGTCAGACATCTGGGGGGAAAATTACATTACCTCGATCATCGTAACATCACTTTATTTTATATGTGTTAGAAGTATCATTTTCATACTACTGGCACCACTAAGACTAATGCAGAATAATGCATATAGGTTGTTTTTTTTATTTAATGTTTCTTTATTTTTGATTTATAGAAATATGGAAATCTCTATAATTACTTCTTTCATGTCAGCATATTTTTTATTGTTAACTATGTTTACTCTCTGTGCTGCTGACTCAAACAAATTTCCCCTATGGGCAATCAATAAAGGTATATCTTATCTTATGTTATCTTAGCAATTGACGTGATTTATGGATCAGATGAGCAAATATTGGTGGCAGACTGTTGGTAAACACACATGGGAATAGCTCTGCCAAGAAAGACAAATATATGGGATATTATAATCACACGTTGGAGTGGATGAACAGAAAGTTACGCCAAAAAAAGCGTCAAAAAGCACAACGAGGCATTTATGGACTTTTTGGAGGTCAATGTTTATTTTAGTTCCTCTGAAAAAGACAATCATGGATATATAGTTTTAATCAAAGCATTTAAAAATCTGGAATAAAATACAAATCCAGTGTATTCTGTACAAGGAACAATATATACTGGGCATCTTTTCACAAAAAAAGTTATATAATCATTTTATGTATGAAATAGGATCTTCTTCAACAGGTTTGTAGTGTATATTGTGTTAAACAACTCTTTTTATGTAGCTTTTGAGTATTTATTTCAACAATTGCTATTTCTTTTTGTCTCACTGAGTATGATGGCAGTATGTGGTCACTGTAGGGCAAATTACAGAGACAGGCATAAAATATTAAATCATTGTCCGTGGTGTCAGTAAGGCTGAAATAAGGAAACACAGGTTATCGTTTCAGTTTTCAGAAATGCAAACCAACATAGTGAGTGAAAAAAACTGAGAAGTTGTGATGGTGAAAATTATTAAAATGGTGTTCTTAAAAAATGGTGTCCCTACAAGGACCTTAGAGACTGAGCATCAAAGGGGACTGAGCATCATTCCGGGTGAACTTTAATCCGAGTGAACCTGCGATGGCTGCATCTCTTCTGCATCGTCTCTGTGGCCTGAGGGACTCATTGAAAAATGACATATAGGATTATGATGTTTTTCTAACAATTATGTAAAATCTACATAAGAAAAAAAGCTAAATAATAATCACTGCTGTTTGCCGTGAATTTACCGGAATTGGTCATCTGTGATTTGAACATGAAACCAATTCCAATGCCACTCAAAAGAAAGCAACACTCTCTGTCTTTTAAAAATCTTGAAAAGATAAGAAAGAAAGATGTTTTTATCTTTTTTTTTCTTTTTTTTTTAAATTACAAGGATTTCATCTGACAGCAACAATATACAAATGGGTAAAGGAAAAACCAACATAAAGTGCCTCAGTGTTGGGCCTCCACAAGCCGCCAGCTTTTCAATGGTCCTTGACACAGATTCAACAAGTCTCCTGAACTCTGCTGGAGGGATGGAGCACCATTCTCCCAACAGATACTGTGCATAGAGAGAGATATTACGGTCGGGTTTCGGTGCATAAAGCCCTCATTACAATAACAAATGCACATTTGAGAGCCCAGTGGAGCAAAAACCACAAGCGCTGGTCTACAGAGATGTGGAAAAAGAAGCGATGAGTCATCCCTCACTATATTCTGGACAAGTGGGCGAGTGCCTGTGTGTGCTGTAGCGTACAGGTCCCCACAGTGAGGGGGTCCACGGGCTCTGTTGTGCTGTGGGGGGCATTTTCCTGGAATGGTTTGGCTCCACTTGTCCCCTTAGAGCAGGTGTAGGCAACCATATGCCATGGGAGGCTGAGAGTGTGCAGGTTTTTTATTCCAACCAAAAACTCCACCAGGTGATTTCACTGATTACTTCACTTTCAAGCAGCGAGGAGGAACTACAACACAGTGAAACCACCTGGTGGAGTTTTAGGTTGGAATGAAAACCTGCAGACTCTCGGCCCCCCATGGCACACAGTGGCCTCAGAGGAAAGGCTCACTGCAAATCAGTACAAAGTCATTCAGAGTGATCACCCTTATTCTGTGATGAAACATTTCTATCCTGATGGGAGTGCTCTCCTCCAGCGTGACAATACCACTGTCCAGAGAACATGAGGCCTCACTGAATGGTTTGAAGAGGATGAAACTGATGTAAGTCATAGACTCTGGCCTTCACAGTCACCAGATCTCAATCCTGTAGGCCTTTTTCACAGCAGCCATTTTGGCATGAAATAGCATCAAGACAGGTGTTACTAATGACATTAATTAAGGTTTTGTTCCATTCAGGTCTAACAGAGCCAGAGTCCTGCTATTGTGCACTCTGGTTCACTGGGGAGGCTCTGCTGAGCTTAAATGGAATGGAACCTTAATTAATGTCATTAGTGACGCCTGTGTTTACCTGCTATATCGTGTCAAAATGGCTGCTATGAAAAAGGCCTGTTGGAACATCTGTGGGAGATTTTGGATTGATGTGTTAGACAGCGCTTTCCACCATTATCAGAACACCAAATTAAGGAATATCTTGTGGATGAATGGTGCTTCCACAGACATGTACAACCTATGCCAAGGCGCATTGAAGCTGTCCTGGCAGTTCATGGGGGCACAACACCTTATTAACCCACTCTGTGTTGGTTTTTCCTTTAATTTGTCACCTATCTGTACATGGAACAGCAGAATCTTCAAGCTCCAGGTACCGTTTTACAATCAAATGCAATATTTAAACATAATAAGTAATCTGAGAGATACTTATCCTAAACATTTTAGAATTAGACATAGCATATATGACCCCAAAAGATAAAGGACAAAATCCAGTAATACAGTATTGGAAATAAAAAAAAAAAGTGACTAATTTACTACAAGCTCTCTTTTGCATCTTTTTTTTTTTTTTTTAATGTGAAAAAGGCTGTCTATGGATCACCAGATGTACTGCCACGTATTTAACAAACCCATAGTTATGTAATATACTTTAAAAGGTTTTAAAAAGGTTTTTTGGTCTATTTTTATGTTTTAAACTATTAGTTTAAACTGGCCTCTAAAAGCAGATCCCTTTTGTAAAGCAGAACCCCCAGGACTGGCAAGTGTTATGTACAGTATTTCACATATTGGATCAGGGCTGCAGAACTGAACTGACCCCCTAAATTCAATGACGGATGCCAACAAGTCATCTCAAGAAAACTGGACAATCGATGGTGCAGATTGATCGGTGAGAGGACTGCAGTGACTGCAGCCCACATGCACAATTCAAAACTTCACTTTTACAGTGCAATGGCTTTTTTTTTTTTTTTTTTTTTTACTGTGCATCAGTCTTTTGTGGTCTGGTTTTGTCTGGTCTGCTCTGGTCTAGGCTGGTACAGTCTGATTCACAAGTTTGATGTTGCCAGAACTAGTTTGGTTTGTTTAGTCTATCTTTATGTGGTCTGACATGAGCTGTGCACCGATTCAGAGGCTGCCTCCATCGATGATTGCACTGCACACATCACTGTCTTTCAACAAGGCTATCCCAGTCCAAAGTGTCTTCTGAATGCAACCCACTTACGCAGCCTTGTTTTAGTAAAATTTGGAGGACACGACTGGTGTATCTTTTGTTGTCCTCCATTATCTCAAAATTCATTTTGCACATGATGATTTTGGAAAGCTGTAGTGTTGGCAAATGAAAAAGAAAGTGAAGACTACATACATGTAAGTGCAAGTCGCTGTGTATAACATTTTAACTTAGGTTAAATGCAAAATTGAAAGATGAAATTGTAATGCACAACTATGACAGCAGAGCCAGCCCCATTGGATGATTATTATAACTACATAATGCAAATCAAGTAGCCATAAAAATTGCAGAAAATTATCCCCTCCCCCCAAAGAAAATTGCAATAAAATTAACACCAAATTAAAAAAAAGAAAATGACCATAACCCCCCCACCCCCTCCACACACACACACACACAATATTAAAATTAAAATAGATAAAGTGAAGTTTGTTCTGAGAGTGAAATAAAACCTTTCTAATTAAATTTGTGGAGGCGGCCCCTGAATTGGGACACTGCTATGGTTTTATGAGGCTTGATGTATTCAGTCTTAAAGGAATATTTCACCCAAAAGTTACGGTTTTGATTATATTCTCACTCTAAGTTGTCTTGGTTCTCTGCCAAAAAGTTTTTCATGCATAGTGATATTATAGTGAAGCCATTTTAAACCATTAAATTGGCACACCCCACAATCGTTGCTGTTGTATAATTATCTGATTATCTTTTGAGATGTTGCTTCACAAATTCCAAAAGTTCGAGGGAGGAGATGCACCAAGTGCCTCAGGAATAAATGTGGACTACTTTTATTCTCAATTAAACAAACAGGTAAAAAAAAAAAAAAAAATCAAATTAGATATTAGAAATACTTTTATCTTGATTTTGTCCTGTTCACTGTTGTTATTTAATGTTCTGATGTGTAACCACACTATTTGCTCCTAGTAGTTTAAGTAGTAGTTTAGTAGTATAGTAGTTTTAGTAGTCTTAGTTGTTTAGTGTAGTTGTGTAGTTTTTTTTTTTTTTTTTTTACCTATATTACGTTCCACTGAATTGTTTTTTTTATACTGTTGATGCATGCTGTTCACTGCAGTAGACAGATACGTAACTCCTTCAATATAAAATACACTGAAAAAGAATTTATTGGCCAGATTTTTCACTTTTTCACTACAGAATAGATTGCTTTTGGTGGAAGTATTCCTTTAAGGTTTGATCCAGTCTGGCCTGTTTTTTTGTCATTGCCTGAAGTCTGGGTGAAACCGTAATCAAAAATAATTGTAGCCTGCTTAGAGTGCCAGATGTGGTAGGATTTACTGCAGTGGGCCAATTTGGATGATATCAGGTGAGTTATCAATAAAAAGTATACTTTAATATAACATTATGGTACTCATTACTTCACCATATGTTCCATCTGGCACCTAAGACGGCAAACATTACCTGGCCCTGGTCTCTTGTCAAGCCTTGAGAAGTCTTTTCTGATTTTGACCTGTTTTCTTGAGGACTGTTGGGTTTTGTCACCAGCAGCTAGTCTATGGTTTCTGGCTCGGCATCCATGCAGGTCTCCCAGGGGTTGCGTGGCATGTGAGGCATGGAGATCAGGAGCAGGGCGACTCCACTGAGGAGGAGCAGGGTGAAGGAGGCGCACGCACAGGTGAAGGACCAGGAGTAGTAGTATTCGATCCAGATGGTTTCATCACTGTCAATCATACGCTTGACAGACTGGCGCATTACCTCAACAGAAATGATGATGCACAGGCCTGTAGCCAAATATAGAAAGCATTGTTTGTAATGGGTGCAAAATGAGCAATAAAACAAGCCTCCTGATGCTTTTGTGTTATGGTATTTTTCTTGTCATTGCCATTTTACCAAAAATATTTGCATTTTAACATCTACATAGAAAAAAACACAGTCAAAGAGTGTAAAAATCTGCTAATCTTTATATTGAGCCCACACACCATCAGCGCTATTCTAACACATTGAGCAGCCACCCTGTAGCTACATTAACTTCAGGAGTGCAGAAATAAGTGTCCAGTGAACGCTGGTCAACTCTAAGAAAAAGAAAATGCCATTAAGGAAGCAAATTTGCTGTAATTTACCACCTTACCCCATAAAAGTAAGAAAGGGCCTGATTTGTGAAGGTTATTCAACCATTTCTGACCTGCAAAGGCAAAGAACATTCCAGCAGGCCGGAGCAGGTAGTCCCGCCCCTTCCCAAAGGAGAAGATGACACAGAGGGTTCCCAGGATCATGAAGAAGAGGCTGAAGATTGCGATGGCTGCCGCTGAGATGTTGTACTCTGAAAAGGAGAGAGGACAGACGGAGAAAAGAGGAAGGATGATAAAGACAGAGGCAGCGAGAAGGAGACAGTATGAGAAGGAGGAAAAGCGAGAAAGAGTGGGAGAGGAGAAAGACAGCAAGAGAGAGAAGTAAAGCGGGATGGAGAGACAGCAATAGTGCGCGTGACGGCAATAAAAAGAGTGGGCAGGAACAGAAGGAGAGGTTGCAGTATCGTTTACACAGTAATTGTTTCAATATTATACTCTGGCGAGTTATGACACTGATAATTAGCCTTTAAATCAGCCTCGCTTAAAAAACAACAGTCTTGTATCCAAACTGGCAACAACGCCATCTGCATGACAGATAAGATGCTGGAGGCTTATAACAAGGTGATTAGAACATTTCTCTCTCCTCCTGCCTCATTGTGAAACAAAGATAATCTCCGCCCTCCTCTCCAACACTCCAACTGTGATACAAATGATCCTCGGAGCATTCTATCCCATATTAGCACCCCAACCATGGCATAACCAAATGCAGTGTGTGTGTGCGTCTGTGTGTTTTAGTTCTTGCACACACTGTACCACATTTCAATGTATGTTCTACAATGCTGATAATCCATTTCCTTTATCTGCTTGTATTTTAAGATTAACACCAATATCAGTCAGTCGCTATACTTTATTCTACTGCTGCAACCCTAACATAAACCACCCTGCTAGTTATAAAATACTGAAATGTTGTATAGCCCTCTGTGTATAGCTTGTCTTGCACTTATCGTATTTCTTCAAATAGTCGCCATGGCATTTATTTACCTCACCTGCAGAGGGTACCAGGCCTTTATTTGAGGAAGGCTTTTATTAGAGAGTGGCATTTCTTTCTACTTCCCTTAAGTTTGATAAGTACTTTTGCTCATATTTCAATACAAGGCCTCCTTGTCTTGTCTTGTCCATTTGGGTACTTTCTTTTCAAAGTGTTTGATATCCAAGTTTCAGGAGTGTAAGTGAAAGCATCATTAGATGATGTAACAGCGATGCTTTGCAGTCAGCCAGTAGCAGCAGCCAGTAGCAAGAGATACAGCAAGTTGGATGTGCAGGAAGAGTGCAAGACTTACAGGACTATGTGGTGAGTTTTCAATTTTCAAAAGGAATTTTTAGAGGTTTTTATGGCTGAAAACCAGTGGCTGCTTGACTTTGGTGATGAAAACAGTTAGCAAGAGAAAAGCACCCGTGTTTTATTCCCAGCCTGTATTTTGAGCCTGGCCTTTATTTGTTTGTGTCGATCATATCCTCTGCAATTATTGGACAGACGGCTCTTATTTGAGGAAATACGGTAACACTGTATGAGGTACGTTTGTGTTTGTTCTATGTACTTTGTATATGTAATGTGAAACTTTAAGCTGTCAGCACAGCTCTTCACCAAAACCTGTTTTGCTTTTACCTCTGTTATCATCTCTTTCATTAAATATCCCAACAAAAAGTTAGTTTTCCTCCCCATGTTGTACGACAATAGCACATACATATTCTGTATTTGCTGGTTGCCATGATTCATTGAGGCTACATCACATTTATACTGAGCAAAATATTCAAACCCCAAAACGCCATTGTTTTATGGCTGCACCATGACATAAAATAGAAAAAAAAAATCCTGATGTCTGGTGCAGCATTTTGCGAACATTTCCCTGTTATTCAGCACAAAACGTGTGGTATCTTTGGAAACCTTGCTATAATATAGTCTGAACAAAGCGGCGTACATTTGTAATGGAGGGTTGAAGCGTCTCTGTCTGTATAACTGTGTAGTTTTGTCTATGTCTGTTTCATCAAAGTCTGTAACTATGCGTATATCTCTGCGTGTGAGCCCTCTGAAGCTGAAAGAATCAGCCAGCAGATATCAGAAGAATGGACGAGCCTCCCCCTAAAATCTCATCCCTTAGAAAATCTATCTAGCCAAAATGGAGAAAATGGAAAACAGAAGATATTGTTGTTGGGTTCTTTTTGATATGTGCTGAGCTAAATCGGATGGTTGTACAGTGTGTGTGTGTGTGTGTGTGCGTCTGTGGGTCTGTGTGGGGTAGGCACATGCAATATACATACCCTTATCTGTATATGTAACATTTTGCATGCATGAGGGAGGAACTGTCATTTGCCTCCATTTATACTTTGTTCCTTATTTTGCACTAATTTGTTTTTTTGACATCATGTCTTCTCACCGCAGATAAGACATTTAAAGCCTTTATTTTCTCTAAAGCAAACTGTCTTAGATCTCTCCCAACATGTAGGTCGACTGCACGTCCTCTGGCTGAGCCCCACCCAGGAGGAGAAAGAAAGAGGGGGCACCCACCTTTTTGGGTCTTGACTTCAAAAAGTTCAGCTTCTTCCCCTGACGTGAAGTGTTTGAAGTAGGAACAGTTTTTTGCTGCAGAGCAAGACAGGAGGACGACAGAGAGACAGAGAGAGAAGATGA
>OMLB01015395.1:9800-40373 GCA_900302555.1 Myripristis jacobus
GGGCAGCCAAGCTGCCAGGACACTATTGTATTCCTAGGTATTCTTTCTTTCTTGCTTCTTCTTTCTTTCTTCTTCTTTCTTCTGAGGCAGTCCTACTTCCCATTAGTGAAAACTCACCAAACTCTGCACAAAGGTCCAGTCCCATGCCAGATTACCTCAGCTGCAAACTCAAGCCAATAGCCCTGATGGTGCCGTTATAGAAAGCCTCTAAAGTTCAAAACTTTGAAAATTCATAACAAATCAACCATATGTGCTACAACTTCACAACTTGTGGTTGTGAAGTTGTAGCACATACTGTAGCCCCAATATTGAAGAAACTTTTGTACATTTAAACCTATTGAAAATGATGAAGTCCATCACTTCTTAAACTTATCTCCTCCCACAATTTTTGCTCAAATGTCACCAAATTTGATACAGAGCATCTTCAGACTGTCCTACATAAACGATGTTCACAGATTTTTGATTGATCAAAAATTGAGCCTACAGTGCATCAAAATGTTTGACTGTAAACGCTACTGTAAACATATACCTGCAAATTTTTGCTAAATAAATCTTCAATGTTCATGAAAAAAATTGACAAAACTCTGGAGTCATGGTCGATGATGTGTGGCAAATTTCAGAATTTTATCACAAAAACTGAATTTTTGACAGCATTTTGACTTTTGTTCTCATGTGAACAATTGAAGTCAATGTAAAAATGGCATTTTTAAACATCAGTTTTTCACTTATGGAGCCAATCAATCATTGTTAAAAACAAATTACCAACATCTCCATGTTGTCTAGATGCAATATATGTATTTTCAGATTTTTGTCTTAATAACTGAATTTCTGACAGCTGTTTAAACTCTGCCTTTCCATGCACGGATGGTTGTTTTCCTGCACAACAGTGAATGGCTTAGGGAATTTGTCAAGCTGCTATTGAGTTGCTACTTGCTAATTAGATCAGAGCGGTAAACGACTGACTTTGATTCCAGAGGTTGCAGGTTTGAGCCTCAACTGGTGCAGAATCCACATTGTAATGTGAACGACTTAATCATGTGCTCCAAATTGCCTGAGTGTGACTGATCACTGAGCACCATCTTCCTAAAAATGCCCAGACCCGACCCATCGCTGCGCAGCAGCTGTAATTTCTGTTATCATTGCAATTCATCACTCCTCTATCACTAAGGTTCGATGGTTTTTTCCCCTTATTTAGGAGAATGTTGGAGAACAGTTGTCAGTTACCCCATCTCAGAACTCTTCCTCACAAAATAAATGTTTAGAACATTAAAACTGTACTATATCTAACAGTGAGAGTTTTTGTCTGAACCCAGTCCCGACAGGCTCGGGTCAGGTATCCACACTAGACTGTAAACAAACACTGGCAAAAAGTGTTTTACCCACTTTAAGGTTAATGCATTTTTTTTAGATGTTTTGATAAAAAGTTGAGAAATGAACCACCCCAATTTTTTTGTGGGAAAAATGTTTCTTTTTGGGGATTTTGATGGTATGGGTGTGATTACAGCAGTGGTTCCCACCCCACTCCTCAAGGCCCCCCTGTCCTGCAGGGTTTGGTTCCAGCTCTACTCTCACACACCAGACCCAATTAAGGCCCATGCACCTTCATGCACGCCCTGTTCAGGTAGATCTGTGTCAGCCAATCAGCATGAAGCTCTTAAGTGGATCAGGTGTGAAAGAGCAGAGCTGAAACAAACACCTGCATGGCTCAGGGATTTGCGGACAGGGTTGGGGACCCCTGGAGTAAACTGGTAACAGGAGGGCGTTCAGGACGGTACGCTGAAACCGCGCCCTTTTTACGCAGCAGTGAGGCTGCAGAAGAGGACGCGCGCTTTCTTCCGGTCACGTGACGGTGGGCGCGTCCACGGCGCTGATGTAAACACAAAATAACGTCTCACCCTCCCGTCGGATAAAGTCACAGCGGAGCGACCTGACCAGATTAACTCGAATATATCCTCACCGGTCGGTTTTGTAATAGTAATATGCGTTAATTTGGCCGACGGGGGCTCGACGCCATGGACTTCTACATCAATTTGAAGGTGAATTTCAGGGGAAATGCCAAGAATTTCCTGCTGTCGGGATCCGAGACGAAGAGCTGGGAGTCGATGGAGGCCATGGTAAGCTGAGGAGGAGAAAACACCGGGCCGGTGTCTCCAAACCGCACTGATCCCGCATCACAAACGTAAAGCAGCACCATCAGTCAGCCTGATTAATACCTAATAACCCGATCGATTTCATGCCCGTGCCCACCGTGATTTGTGACATCGCTGTTAGCCGGTGGTGAGTGTAGCTCTGGTAATCCAGTAATAACACTTAGAAGGACACCATCCAGATATAACAGCACACATATCACGCAGCTAAGCAAAAACAGCCCAGCTCAGCACAAGAAAGCCCTCAATAACATTAAACAGAGAATAAAGGTGGAGTATCATGGTCGATACAATGCAGCGTTAACGTTAGCCTGCATTCTCCTTCACATAATCCAACTCATAACTCGTCTAACGTTAATCCCATAGGGGTTCATTTTGAAAACGTTTGTTTTTCAATAACCATTCAAGCAATATCAAGCAGTGTCAAATCGAACTGTCGATTGTTATTGAGATGTACATGAATGACATTTCATAGACTGCAAGGTTGTGAGTCCCACCTGCTGAACAGTCAACATCAAATAATATATACTTCTGTATGAAATTCTATATGAATATTCTCGTGTTTTTTTCCGAATGAGTTTTTTAATAAACACATAATCAACCCATTATTAAGTATGACTGTTATATTTAAGTATTAATTTAAACATATATTGTAAAGCACCATAGGAAAGCATTAGGTAAGCCTTTTAATTTGAAAGAGGAAGCTATATGCAGCCGTAGTGATTGGTGCCTGACACACCAGGAGAATGCAGTTAACATAGAAAAACATCAGGATTTGGGATTCTGAGGATTTGATCTATAATAAGAAAACTGTAAT
Organism: Myripristis jacobus; assembly: GCA_900302555.1. Lineage (NCBI taxonomy): Eukaryota > Metazoa > Chordata > Actinopteri > Holocentriformes > Holocentridae > Myripristis > Myripristis jacobus. The sequence continues at coordinate 12,765 of OMLB01015395.1, forward strand.
AAAATTTGAATAAAAAATACTAGCCCATAGATCATAGGATTTAGTATTATAGATAAAGTCAAACACCACAAATGTATTTAATCAAATACATCAATACTGATACTGTGGTGATGTGGTAGGGATGACTGTATAGATGAGATTTTTGATAAACAAATCATTTGAATGTGGACTAGAGTGTGGCTGCCCGACCTGAGCCCGTCAGGACCCGATGGGTTGGCCTGGGCTCAGACAAAAATTTAGAAATTATGTTCAGGTTTGGTAATGTCAGAGTTATTTTAGGGGAACTCTGTTGTAAAATATATAAAAAATGGACCTGCTGTCTGTTCTGGGCAACTTCCTGTATAGTGCTGGAGTTTACGTGATGATGCTGAAGGCAACCCGTTGGCTGTTTGAGGTGGTAAATGTAACCTAGTGATGGAGGACAAGCAAAATCAGTGGCTCGGCTTGTGTTCAGACACAAAGAAAAAATATCTGTCGGGTTCGGGTTGGGCTCAGTAACTACGTTCCCGTCTCGGGTCAGGGTAAGACAAAAAAATGTGACCTGATCTGCATTCTGAAAGCTAGAAAACTGTAAAAAAGTTCAGAAAATTGGATCTCTTTAATGTAATGCAGCTTTTGAAATCAGGGAAAGACAATGGTTATACCACATCATGATGCTACAATACCCCAGATACCAGGGGATATATAGTCTGAAATCACGGTATTGATATATGTTTATATTGCCCAGCCCCAATAGATTGGTGGCTCTTAATAGTCAGATTGATAACCTTCGTAGATAGACTGGCACTTTAGGACAGCATTAATCTAATGACATTTATAATGCTTGGGCTGCGGTGATTTCAACAGAAAATTAAAACATCTTATAACCTTGAGTGGCAGCTGGCTTTGTCTTATAGCTTTATGTTTGGAGGCCTGACAGTTGCAGATTTATCAGATTTCAGTGAATGTAGAGCTCACTGTCCAATTATCATTCTTTAATGGTCATTGGGGAAGTAGGTCTAAAGAAGTAGTTTACCTCAAAATTAAGTCATCATCTACAAGGCAACAGCAGGAGCTTTTACAACTTGAAAAAAAAATCATGAAATGCACATTGAAGTTGTTCCAGCCTCTACACATCATATTGACACTGAATCATTAGTAATGCCCGTGTTTACCCTGCTATTCATATCAAAATGGCTGCTGGGGAAAAAGGTTTGTTGTTGGCTTTAATTTAGTATCTTCACACATTTGACCATATCAGACACCAAAACAATAGCATTAACAACAATAAGTTGGTCAATTAGAATGAGTCTGCAATATCTCCATTTAAGTCCAATGGGGCATTTTGGCTCTGTTGCAGCCATAGTTTATAATTCAGGCTGACAAGATGCCTCAGAGTATTTTTACTTGTGCTCAACTGATTACTTTATGAAATGATTAGTCAGTTGACAGGAAAGTTATTATAATTTCAGCTGCACTGATTGATTGTTTTATTAATTTATCAACAAAAAATCCCAAACATTTATGTTTCCAGCTTCGCTAAGACCATTAAGATGCTAAAAATATTGTACTTTTCACTTATCATTATAAAATACTTTTTTTGCTGCTGGTCAGACTAAGAAAAGTATTAGAAAACATCACACAAGCATTTGCCAGTATTTTTCATACTGTATAAAATAATGATTAACTGATTAATCAAAAGAATAGGCATCGAAAATAATTGGCAGCTGCAGCGCTGATTTTTACGCGAAAATGTCACCTATAACAGCAAAAGCTCAAGTTCTTAGATCTCCAACATTACTAGTGACCAGTTGCATGGAGTTCAAAGGTCAAAGCCACAGCACCATGACAGTGGATGGAACAAATATTCCTGTGGTGCTGTGCAATGCTAAATCATAGAGAAGTGTTTGGTGAGGAACCAGAGTCCAGGCAGGACAGCAGAAGCTGTCTGCGTCTCGGTGTCCGTGGTTGTCATTCAGAAAGCAGCACGTCACTGAAATGAGTCACTGTGGGAAACACAAATCACGTTCCAGACAGCTGTACTGTTGTTGAGCCGACCAAACAAACCGCTGACGGACCGTCTCAGCCGCTGTGATGCTTCATTTGATCAGGTGTAACCTACTTGCAAATAGGTCTGGGTGATATATGAATATTATATGAATATTATTATGTAAGTCTAGATTCCATCTATCATGATATTGTGATGATGATGGCATAAGTGTTGTCTGTTTTTAAAGGAAGCTTTGCAGGAAAGGGATGCAGTTTTATGAACTTTCTAGTCTGTTGAACCTGTTCTGTTATTTTCCTCCACCTGCCTGGTCATCAAGTCTAAATTACCATCCAAAATCTCATTGTGTAACTATCTTACAAAAGCACCACCAGCCATCCCTAAAATATTGTCACGATATCGATTTCGAGGTATCGCCCAGTCCTACTTGCAAAAGTGTGTGTGAGAGAAGGATCACCTCTGCTGTGTTGCACTAACTGGTGCAAATCAACAGGTTCAGCCTGTTACTGTTGACAGAGACGTGCAGGTTGACTGCCTGAGGCCAGAGGTTTGAGTGGACCTGCCAATTTTTTCTTTCTTAACGTCTTTTTTTTTCACCCTGTCACATGGCCATGTAGTGCTGCACAATGCGCCAGCTGTAATCCAGGCAGGACATGCACTCCTGCCATCATCCTGATGGTGCCAAACAGTAGCTGGAAATTTTAGGCTAAGATTTCAGTGAACACCAAAATTATCCTATGACAGGGGGTTTTCTGAGACTGAGACTGTGGGCCTCCGATCAGACAAAGCTTAGAAGACGGCGCCCCCTTGAGCTCCACTCCATTCCTGAATGTCCGTGGGATCAAATAGCAGCTATTTGATCCAACAGACATCCAGCAGTTGAGCTAAGATAACCTAATGTTGCTGTTTGACATGACTTCATACATGCATACAAACATATGAAAAGGGCTGACTCAAGGTTTGTAAAATTACCCAGAAATATCTATAAACTATTTCTTTAATCTAATGGCCCAATCTTAGATTATTGTACAGCAGTGGTAGGAATCACTGGGTAACTGTCCATACGATACCATCACGATACTTATCCCACGATAATGATGGTGTCACGATACAGACGATTCTGTGATATACAATATAGTGTAAGATGATCAACTATGATAAATCCCAGTATCTGTAACTGAAGAAGAAAAAATACCCTGGAAAAGGCAAAATAATTTTCCAATAAGCAGGAATCAGTCATGTTTTTAAGTGTTTTAATCTGCACAGCAGCATGGACATGATAGATCCGTTCCAGTTCAAATATGCCTCATAGGAACTCAAATGTGCATCTTTGCAAATTAAGTTGAAAACTAAAATATCTATACTTGGCTCAAGTGTTGCGATATTTTGATATTTTGTCCTACCTCTATTGTACTGCGTGGTTTCTTTTCTTTTGATAAATACAAGAATATTAGTTTCATTAATTAAAAAAAAAATTAGTCTTTGTATATGAGCCTCCTGCGAAACTGTTTGGCACCTCCCACTTTGAAAACGTCTGTCCTGTGGGCTCTCATCAAAAACTACAGCAGCTGGATGGAACTGCTGGGGTGAGAATAATGTGAGTTAATTAACATGACCTAAGCGTGTGTTTTCACCATGTAATGATGGGTTACACAGTAGTGTCACATGTCCACTGTTAAATTATCACAGAACATTGTTAGTGTAGCAATTTTAAAGACTTCTGTGTCTGCTTTACTAAACACAACTTCACTTTACAATTGAGTTCCTGTTCTGCTCTTTCCTATTCTGGCCATTTATAGTCCCAGAGCTTTGATTTTTGATGGTGAGATGGAAATGCCGGTTCTGCCAGTTTCTTTGATTAAACAGATCTTGAAGTAATAATTGACCTTTTTAAATGCATGCTATAGTTGAAACATTGATTTATGAAATATAAAATAGTGATTCAATCTTCAAAGCTTCAAAGCATCTGAGAAGTTGCAGCATCTAAGAGGTTGCAGCTTCTCAGGAACAGTCCTCTGCCGCACAGGAAATGACACACTTTACATTTCCAGAAGCAACAACAGACAAAATGGACAAAATAAGAGAAGGCAGAAGGAATATAAAATGATGCAGTCTACAGTGAGAGTTTGGCCAGTGCTGACATGGAATGCAAAACACAGAATCAGTGACCAATGGTGTTGACAAAATATATATATATTTAAAAATGTAATCGCTTTTTCTACTGGATCAACTGGTAACCATGAAGCAGGGTTGCCAAGCTAATATGGCCACTACTGGAAACTGCAAGGGCAAAAGTCCAAAAAGCTCATTTTTGAAATCAGTGGCATTTGAAACAGCCGGTGTCACCCAATAGACTGAAATATCGATGCAGACCCCAAGAGCTTTGGATTTACAGCCCGTCTGTCTCCTCGCTGTGATAGAGTGGAAGAGTTCATTTCTCTGAGTGCTGCTGAGTCACAGATGCCAGGCATCATGTTGACTTGTAGCTTTACCAGAAGAGAGAGAGCGAGAGAGCGGGTTAGAGAGCGAGAAACTATTTAAAATTTTACCCAAAATTTTGGAATGTTGTAAAAAATAAATTTCGAATCAGGTGCAACCCCCTCAGCTATGTTGAAGGAAAATCTAACACTTGACCACAGGAAAAATGGCAAGAGCACAGAACTTGAATCAAGTAGAACAGTCATTGCTGTGGTCAGTAAGCATGCAGCATGCTTGTACCAAGATCTAATAATGCTGGCGATTGGCTGTCTAATGTTACACATTGTAGAGGCATGCAGGAAAAACACTACATCACACCCAGAGACGTTATAAAGCATTACCATCTTGGTTTAATTTGTTTTAATTTAGGTTTGAACCACTAAGCTCTGAATGAACTAAACAAGATTTGTTTTTAATTGTGTAATATCTCTGCTTTTTTTTTAACTCTGGATTTTCTCATTTTAAACCTTTGTGCTGAAGTCTGATTAGAACGAATCTAAGGATTAGTTAATCCTTGTTGATCCAACCTAGTCCTAGTCTTTTTTATGGATTCCGGTTTATTTAGATGCACAAATGGTGCTGTTCATGTTCCACTCCAGCCAGTAAGTCAAAATGCATTGAAACAAACAGAGGGAGACATGTTACGACCTGCCAGAGCTGCTGCAGACTTTCAGCTGGTGAGAAGTGTGAGTGCAGTGTGACGCACTGACTGCTGGTTGCACTCTGGAGTGATGTGCACTACAGTCTGGTGTTTTTTCACACCAGTCCTTTGGGCCTCTCAAAGGTGTAGCCACTCAGTGTAGAGGACACACACACACACAGACAAAGTGAGCCCGCTCCTTCTCTGTCTCTTGGCAACTGGTCGAAACACTCATCAGCATCATCATACTCCCACCCACTCTCTCTCACTCTCTTTGTGTGTCTCTCTCTCAGTTCATCCTCATTGAAATGTGTCTTTATTGACTCCTCTTACACCCCCAACTCTGTCTCCCTGACCAATTTTGTGTGTGTGTGTGTTTGACCTGCAGGTGAAGCGTTCGTTTGGCCTGTGCAACCTTCAGCTGACCTATTTCGATGAGGAGAATGAGGAGGTGAGACTGAGCTGTCATGATCAAACCTCTGTGTTACTTACCAGACTAAAAGTGTGATACATGACACTCCGAGTATTTTCAGGCATTTCTTCAGGCAACTCATTTATTTCCACACTGACTTTGTCTCATTTGTAACTCCCCATGTCTGGTGAATGAAACACGGGATGTTTACATCACAACAAAATGCTTCTCATGTGGATTTTATTCATTATAATCACTTCATTAACTATAGTGGAACTGACAGACGCTAACACATTTCACGTTTGACATGTTTATTAATTGTCCCTGTAACTACAAAAAAAAAAAATCACATTGAGAAGTTACTGACTAAATGCCAATAAACAACATGATCTACATGTCTTTCCCTTTGATCTTACAGGTGTCCATTAACAGCCAAGGTCAGTAAACATTAAGGATTTGGAGCAAATAATGAACTTGTTTGAATTTAAATTGAATTGTATATTAATCTTGTAACTGTTAAAATGACCGTTTCTTTCTCCACCCCAGCGGAATATGAGGAGGCGTTGAAGGTAGGTTGACTTGAACTTCACCAACATCCACACTTATGTAATTACAGAGACAAATTAAGTTTTAGCACCACATTAGATTGCCTGGGTTCAGTATTACTCTTTGGCGTCCTTGACATAAACACAACAGAAATTTTAGAGCTTTCTTGCTGTATAATACATGCATGTTATTAACAGTTTTATTGTATGCAATACAAAGAAAGAATTTGATTGAATTGCCGGTATAACGGGTCAGCTTTCATTTGTCCTCCTTTTTTTAAACATCTATCTTACTGAACCATTTTTGTGACTAACCCATTAATCTGTGTTGTATTTCCCAGAGTGCAGCGAGGCAGGGCAACCGCCTGCACATGAATGTGTATGAGACCCGTGGCCAGCCGGCAAGGGTTCCCACCACCAAGGCCAGTGGAACCGAGCCCAAAAGAGGCTTCAGACCCCCGCAACACTGCCCTGCTCTGGCCCAAGTGGTCAGTCGTAAGGTCCAGGCTGCTGTCCCCGAACAGGGCATGGTGAGGACCCCCCAGCAGGGAATTGTACTCTCGTATTTATGCTGTGGTCCAAATTCCGATGTAAATACATTCCAGTGAAAACCCTGTAAAAATAATGGAGGTGCATAGTCAGAGCGCTTGTTATGAATTTGACAAGTGTCTGACTCACACATTCGATATCTTAAACACTGATTGGTGGATTTTGAGAGAACTGTAGACAAAGGATGATGAATCTTTCAAAGTTACATTGATTGGCCCAAAGGTTTTGTTTGCTGCATCATTTATTCACTTGTTTGTCTATGTGTGATGCTTGACACATCAGACGGCAGTGGTCGGATTATATTGAACCTTGGGAAGCAATGCATCTCAAGACTCTGTTGTGGCATTTTCAGAATGACACTGATGGATCCAAAAAGGTGCTACATCTTTTCCTTGTTTGTCCATGTGTCACCCATTATGTTTTTAGGCACTGCTGATTGCATTTTGACAATGCTGGGAGTGATGCATCTCACCACTGCATTTTAGCATTGTAAATTACACTAATTAAGTTGGTGGTATGTTATTTGCGTGTTTTTTTTTTCAGAGTGATTTTAATGAACAAGGTTAGGTTAGGCAACGATAGTCTACCTCACTACCACCCGCACTACCTCATCTCCACGTTTGGTAGTGCGGGTGGTTTTCAAGGTAAAGTCCAAAAGAAAAGGCACTGACCCACATTCGTGACTTATCTGCCACCTACCTGAAGGACAGCATCTCTTGACTCAGGACCTGAATTCATGTGAAATCATGTGGCAGTTCCTGTCAGCCCAGTACAGGGGTTGTAGGAACTGTCGGACTTGGTCCAGCTGTATGGAATCACCCCCTCAGCTTGGAGTAACCAAGATGGGAGTATAGTAACTGTTCCCGACCTGAACCCGACAGGCATTCTGTTTTTTTGTGTGTCCAAACCTGACCCAAGCCTGAGATTTTGCTTGTCCTCCATCTCGAGGTTATATTTACCACCTGAAATAGCCAACCCAAATCTGAATATATTTTCTAAATTTTTGTCCAAACCTGGCCCAACTTGTCGGGTCCCAATGGGTCCTGACGGTCCTGAGTCAGGTATCCACACTCTAATGTACATGCATAGAAACAATGTTTCCAACTTTTGTGCTATTATTGTTTAGAAGTCTAAGATTTGACATATAAGGCAGCTCTTGCACTTTGTTCTTAGCAGGTAAAAGGTTTAAATTCTAGTTCAAGGGGGAAAAAAATCACAGGACCTCAAAGATGACTGCATTTTAAAATGCTCTCTGATGCATATTATTTGTCTGTCTACCTGTGCCTCGTCCAACAGCTCGGAAAGCATCGATTATGTGCTGGTCGTGGCTGGCAGAGCACATGCAGACAGAGAAAACAGCAGCAACTCCTGCTATGGAAATGGAAAAGAGCACATAATAGACCGGCTGGCCTTAGCCAGGCAGAGAGGGCTGATGTTTGTTCGTAGGCTGGCTTGTTCTCTCTCTTGATGCATCAAAATCAATAAAGTGCTTAAAATACCATCTCTGTTTGCCTCTGCACCGTCCAGAGACTTTACGACTTCGGCACGGTGGTGGTGGTGTTATTGTAATGTTCTGACAATGATAGCTATGGAATGAAGCTGTTGATGAAATATTGTTATAATTCAAAGCTTTGGTCTGTTTAGCATAGCATTTGCTAAAAGTGTGAGTAAATGGACGTACAGAAACCGCTCTCTCATATTATTTATCTCATTCTTTTCCCAAGGTAATCATGAAGGAATTAAAAGGAACAAAAGAAGAAGATAAGACTCCTCCTGCCTGGTTCACCTCCTATATGGAGAAGGTTAGTGTGGTGTAATGGAGATGATGATGTCTTTCAACAAACATGTAGTTTTCTCTAAGAGAACTAGAATACATGTCCATACTATGAATTGAGGTCAGGAGCAGCAATGTAAACATAGAGCAATAATCTGACTTTTTCATACAAGAAATGGCTGTCTGCTACTCTCTGTCACTAATCCGTTGTTTTTCTCTCCTTTCTGCTCCCTTGCCACCACCTCCCCTTTTCTCTCTTTCATCTTCCTCCTCTCCATTGCTCTTGTTTTTGTGCTTTCCTGCCTCTGCTTTCATCTTCTTTACCTCCTCAGTTCAAGGACCAGGTAGTTCGGGAGGCAGTGGAGAAGATCTGCCGAGAGTTCTCCGGCCAGTGCTGCATCCACAAGCCTCTGGGTGGAGGATCAGGTGGGGGAGGAGGGGGAGGCGGCAGAGGAGAGGCAGCAGGAGGAGCAGAGGCCCAGCAGGTCCCGGAGGTATCCTCCTCCACACTGCCCGGAGCTCCCTCCTCCTCCTCCACCCCACCCTGTTCTTCCTGCAGGGGCCAGACCACCGGAGGAGGCTACCAGTGCAGGTAAGTGACATCGCAGGTTAAGTGGTGAATTTTAAGTTGGCTTAAGAGAGTAGTCAAGAAAAAAAGACGAGAAATATTCGATGAGGGGAAGTGTTTCCTGACCTTTGTCCATTTTCTAGTCTCTCACCTCCAACACTAAACTGTGTTTATATGTTCAGCAGGGGAGTGTAAAGATTTTGAGTTTGGCATTTTCATTTTGTAGCAAACATTGTAGCAAGCTTCACAGGTGTTACATGTTTGTTTTTTCATCCATATTTTTCTCCTGGAACCAGTTTTTCATCCAGTTTTGATGGAGTGGGATCTCTGTATTCCAGTCCTTCCTCATAATCTTCTTCTCCTTCTACTTCAACTTGTTCTTCTGCCTCTTTTTTTTTCTACTTGGGATAAAAATTCCCCCCAAAAATGTAGGGCCAATTTTGGCCTGGAAGCTTCACAATGGGAAACCTTATCTCCATTATGGCATAGGGGAAATGACCAGCAAAAAAACATGATATACAAAAGACACAATACAGATAAGAGTAGTTAGTTTCTGTTTACTAGAGCAGTGTGACCCAGCTGCTTTCTCTTTCCCTTTCCCTTTTTTTTTTTTATAAAGCCATGGACACATCTTGAATTGCACAGTAATTATCAGTACGCAGACTCTTTCTGTACACGGTGATCTGGACAGGTAGGCTTTATGCATTTCTAGTGTTAAAGGACTACCTACTACACTTTGTGGCGGTAGGTGAATTTGAATCAGCTTCTCTTTTTTCTGCTCTTGTTCTCTTCTATGTCTGTATGCACTGTCTACTTTTCCTATGAAGTATCTATCTGTCTGTTTGTCTGCCTATCTGCCTGTCTAGCTGTCTATCTATCTACCTTGTATTGTGGTAAATGTAAGACAGTTAAATTTATCATACTGTAGTGTCAGTTCTGTAGGTAGCTGATAACTCTAACTCTCCCCTAACTTTCCTCCATCTGTCCTCTCATCTCTCTCCCCTCTGTTTTCTCTCCTTCCTCAGTGTGTGTACGTCCTGCACTCTGTGTGAGCCCTGCAGTTTCTCTCATGATCCAAGTCACAACCTGGTAAGAGCCCGGACCCCTCTGTCCATTCCTGAGCACGGATCACCTGCTCCGGACCATAGCAGGTAGGACACCAGATGTTCACTTTAATCTTGCTTTACAGTCTTAGGGACAGTTTCCCAAACAGGGATTACACCTGATTAAACCACAGACTAAAATGCCCTTCCAAACTGCATTAGTTCTAAATCACCTTCTTCTCTTTTCGTGCTTTGTTTTGTTTTAATTGAATCCCTCTCTGGGAAACTGCTTTTAATTTTTTACTGTAATACTTGACAAAAACTGGAGCAGCTTATTCCTTACCAAGTAGCATTAGGGCTTATGGGAAACAGGGTTCTATTTTTTACAAAATATATAGGTAAGGCTAAGCATCCTGGTCATGAATATAATTAAGATGTAATTGAAATCATATTCAAGCATATTCACTTGGCTTTAAGTGCACATCCTGCATAATACGAGTCATATCCAAATCCCAACTGTCTGGTGGTTCCAAAAAACCAAAATGCTCCCAAAAGGCCCGTTTCCACCGCAGAAACTTCGGGGTAATTTTACGGGGCCGGGGCCGTTGTCGTGTGTCTCCACCACAGGAACTACCTCGAAGGAGAGAGTTCAGGAACTTTTTTTATATTTTTGCCTTCAGTTTTGCCGATGGTGGAGGGACTTTCTCCTCCTTCATGTTTGCATGTTGCTTTCAGCTGAGACTTGCTGCCACCTGTTGACTTGTTTGTGCATCGTGCAATGAGTGCCTTTATGAGTGAATTTTGACTTTGACTGCTGTCAAGGCACTCACTGCTGTACTGGACCATCTGTAGTGATACATGCATCAGCACAGAGTTTGTCACGATATATCACTATATGAATTGTTTTTATCTCAGCCCTAATAAACATAACATCTCCAAAAGATATCTCTGATCTGATGGAAAAAACTGGGTCCACAACAGCAAAATGTGATCAAAAGTTCTGTTTAAAAAGTTTTAGAAAGTGAGTGCTTGATACAAATACAATAAGTCCCTTTTGAGTTTGCACTGAAATGATTCAGACTTGCATGGCACAGATCCTGCATATAATGTTCTTTCTTTATTATATTTAGTATTTTCAAGTAGATATATTGTTAATTTCAGTCCTTGTCTTTGCCCTCATCTTCATCTCTGCATGTTTGCATCAGGTTCTACAGGCGAGGTGACCGCAGCTTCCGGAAAGCGGAGAAGCAGCGGCTCAAAGCAGAGAAACGCCAGTTAAAGGCCGAGGTCAAAGAGATCAGGAAGCAGCTGAGGATGGAGAGGAGGGGTTTACAGTGGAGCTCCTCCCACCGTGACGGAAGCTCCTCCCCTGTCCTGCTGCAGCCCCGTGCCACCCAGCACAACAGCCCCGAGTAGGTTATTGGGAAAAATAATAATTTCAGATTTATGCGCATGTGGCTCTGTGTCTCATTGGATGAAGCATAATGCCAACATTGCAAAGGTCAGGGGGATTCTACTAGTATGTGATTAAATATATGTGCTAAGGGTTTTATGTGAGACAGTACAAACGATAAACAATACGGCAAACAGTTGACTGGGACACAGGTTTTGCATTACATTGTATTTCACGTTTGCTTTCACATTACATCTTTGAATTACTACCAAAACAAACACTGCAAGCTGTTCTTTCAGAGTATTTGCAGGGTGGGGAATTCTGTGATGATACCACTGTATAGAGTATTAATGCAGGCACACACTTTTCCTTTCAAGTTCACTGCTGTAATTGAGCTCTTCCTTCCCCTTGGCCCAGGCGTCCAAAGCGTCCCTGTCCACTGGTGGTCCCAGCCATGACGGCTGTGTTTCTGGACGAAAACCTCCCTGATGGAACCAGGCTCCGACCTGGGACCAAGTTCATAAAGTACTGGAAGATGAGGAACACTGGAACCATCAGCTGGAGTGCTGATACTAAGGTAAAGCACTCTGCTGTATCCTAATCTACTGTGTAATAGAGGATTACAAACTGTTGATGCTCTCACTTTTTAAATAATGATAATACTTTGCACTGATTTGTAACTATTTAACTTTGCCGTGTTTTCCCTGTATAGTTGAAGTTCATGTGGGGGAACCTGGCAGTGGGATCTGGGGACCGTTGGAGAGAAGTGTCCGTTCCCTTTCTCCAGCCAGGACAGGTCAGATGACATGATAAGACTTCAAGCTTTACTTTTATTCTGTTGTTGGAAAAGTCCCTCAAACCACACCCTCCCAGGCCTGTGGGCACCAATCGCAGCTCTTCCTGTGTGTCCAGGTTGGCGTAGTGAGTGTGGCGCTGTGTGCTCCCAGTGTGGAGGGATCCTACACGTCCCACTGGCGTCTGGCCCATGGTGGGGAGCAGTTCGGGCCAAGGGTCTGGTGCAGCATCGTGGTCGACCCCCTGGCTCCAGCCGCCATGATGGCTGATGGGATTCTGGTGTCACCCTGTGTCACACCGCAGGTAAGAGTGAATGGAAGAATGAATGAAAACCACAGTTTGACCATGGAATAGGCCATGGTATTCTTGCTTTCAATCATCCATCCATCCTGTGAACACAAGCATTCCATGATCGCAGGTCAGACAGCAACAACCTACATGTCTCTCCATGCAGGAAATAAATAATTGTAATAGTAAGTAATAAACACATGGATGTGTGTATGAATAAACAGGATTCCAATGGGTTAAACTTCTGGAAAGTCTGAAAGGTCTGAGAAATTTGATATATGATTGGAACAAATCATGGAATAACACGGAATTGGCCTTCATTTTAAAAAACAAAAACAAAAACAAACAACAACAAAAAAAAAGTAAGTAGTTGTTCACCAAATGTTAAAATAGTATAGATAAAATTTTGATTAAGGAAGAAACATGTTGGAATGTTTATATAGAGCATGGAATTCCAAAGAAGTGGAAAAAGTCAGGAGATTTTACAATTATCCTAGCATGGGGCAAACTAAACAGGATACTCAAGAATAATCACAGCGCTTGAATACATTCACATATATGTACAAATGAATAAATAAATGATGTAAACAGGGTGGAAAGTTGTCTCTTTCACACTTGGGATGTGCATTTAACTCTAAATGAAATTACTGGGTGACATGATTGAAGACTGGGGCAGGGACTATGGACTGGGCTCTGTCTGCCCATCCATTGCACACAATTTTGGAGCCTCTGTTGGCCTGTTTTGGACAAAACCTGGGGGAATGATGGTTTTTGACTGTTTTTGACTGATCGGGCCTGCACCAGGCCGATGTGGCCCGAAGCTTCACGCTCAGTGTCTCAGACACTGCCGTGTCAAATTTCATGAACCTTTGGCAATTGAGCACTTTCATATTGGCCCAGTGCCAAAGGTTTCAAGAAGCAATGTGTCAGATACACATGACAATTAAAAAAATATACTCAGGCTGACTCGTGCCAGTTTTGGGAGACATGCCGGTCTGCTCACTCTTAACTTGTTTAATATCATGCTCTTCTATCTACAGGGCAAAAACCCAGTGGCTAAGGATGGAAAAGCCACTGCAGCTTCTAGGGACCAACCTCTGTTGTCAGTGGACCAAGAGGAATACTACATTCCATCTGTTGACCTGCTCACTGCACAGGTAGTATACTTTTACTCTGCAAAAAAATCTCCCCACAAATCTGTCAGTGGGATGAGATAAACCCAAGTGGAATTATCACCTCCCATTGGTAGATTTTTTTACTTTTTTGAAGAGAAGAAAACCAAAAAAGTGCCATATAGCTTGCAAAACTTTTTCATTGCCATTAGATGTCAAGCTTAGTGAGCTACAAATCCTGATGTATTTGCTTCTTGCTCTCTCTCTCTCTCTCTCTCTCTCTCTCTCTCACACACACTCTCTCTGTTGTTGTATATTTCTTAGGATCTGCTGTCTTTTGAGTTGCTGGACATCAACATAGTCCAGGAATTGGAGAGTGTACCAAACAACACCCCTGCTGGTACAGTAACACTTACAGCTTCAAGCCAACATTACCATGCCTAAGCAGTAGCTTCAGTGACTCATCCTTAAACTTCCAGAAATATCAATTTTTTTCAAATGTCAGCAGCATTCAGAGCAAGAAATAGTTTCTCATTTCCCATTACTTTGGGTCCCTCATAAAGCCCTAAAGGTTCATGCTTTCTTTTTTTTTTTTTAATTAAATGGAAGTGTCAGTTTCACCACAGCCAGACTGGAGATGTTGCATGTGTCCCCATCCTCTGTAAGAAAAAAACCTCTGAGCCGCATTTAGATTTAGATTTCCGCCACTGAACAATAAAACCTCCATCATATCAGAGTAGTATAACACTGAATCACTGATGTCCAGTTTTCAACAGTGACACTTTAAGTATCTGTGTAGCTGTGGAGACCTGACAGATTTACTGACCTGACTTTGAAATGTTTACTGTCTCTATCCATCCGTGTTCTTTCCACACAGATATGACCCCTTGCATGTCCCCTCTGCCCCATGATGGCCACCTGCATGACAAGAACAGCCCGTCTCTGGGTCTGATCCAGGAGGAGACTGAGGTTGTCACTAGCATTATGGGTAATGCAGTTCCCCAGATTTTTTTCACATTTTTCGTAGTGTTTTCACGCTAGTTTGTTATATGAAACAAAAATAAAATTGCCTTCAGTGGAAAGCTGATATGTATGATAGGGCTGTAGCGATACACTAATCTCACGATACAATACGATACACGATATTCAGCTCATGATACAATATATATCACGACACTTACATCATTTTCTGAAAGATTTTAAAGGGACAGAGTGATCTTGGTGACATCTTGTGAGAGTTCCATTGACTTGGATTGAATTAATTGAACTGAAAACTGAAAGCATCAATCAGTTACACAATATATGGCTCTGACTGGACAGAGAGTCTACAGCTTGCAAATGCTGGACAAAATGAATCAAAGATGTGATGAGAAAATTAGTTTGGCTTGACTCCAATAATTTAACAATATGTTAAATTATTATTATTATTTTAAAAATGTAAATTACTTATCAAACAGACCTAACAATTCAGCTACCAATGAATGAGCAGTAGTATGCATGTGATAACATAGATTGAAAAATAAGCCAAAGTGATACCGCTTCTCTGAATAGACAAGCTAAGCCAGTGTGCTGCTGTTAGCCAGTGAAAATAGAGCGGAGTGGCAACTCTTCGCTTTGTTACACAATCCATGTCAGCGTGCTGCTGTAGCGCACTGACATGGATTGAAGGTGCTGGATTTATATTCGCTGCCTCTCTCCTGAATCTCTTAGCTCTGACTGTGTAAACAGGAAGAGAAAGACGTCGGCGTCTGTGTAAAGAGACGGGTAACTTGCTAGAAATGCTCTACATCGACACTAGCGGCTGGCTGACCTAATCGCTCTTCCTGCAACGCGAACGGGGGAAATGGGCGGCGAGCAGAGTGCCAGACGGAACACAGGGGATTTGAATGGGGCTTAATGTATCGATACTCGCGGCTGAAAAAACGATACTTTCTGGGGAAACAAAATATCAGTCGCAGAATCGATAAAATTGCTCAGCCTTATCTATCTATAAAATATAATTTGTACTTTAATCACTAAACTTGGATTTAATCCTTGTCGGTGCAACCCAGCCTTGGATGCACTGCTGGGCAACCGCCTCTTCCTTCCCGTTGCCATGGAAGAGACTGGCCTTCACTGAACTGCAGCTTTCACAGCGCCTCCAAAGATGAGATTCCAGCGGCAGGCAGGAGGGCTAATAGAATGAGGAAGTGATTACTGGAGGCCAGACATGACTGGAACAGTGAATCAGGAGGCGGCACACCCCTTCGTTCACTTCAGTCTGATTTGGAATGGGAGGACAGAGAAAGAAACGGAAAGGAAAGGATAGGCGAGACATATCGTGGTCGCCCGGGTGCTTGATTGCTTCGGCCTGTTCACGTCTTTGTCAGGGTAATTGAGTCAGACAGCTGTTGACGTGCTCTTAATTGCATGTTTGACATTATATGAGACTCAAAGGGAATTGCCGGCAATGCTAGAGTGACTCTGATAATGGCTCGGAGGAAGAGAAGAAGAGTGACATGAGAATAAGATAGAGGGTGGGGGTGCGTAGACAGAGAGGGCACGGATGGATCGCTAATGCAGGTTTGGATGAGAATCCATTTTCAACCAGAGTTGCTGGTAATGCGACCACCACATTTGTGTAATTTGTATGACGCTGTTTTTGTTTCTGTGACAACATCCTGACCTTCTGCACACACACACACACACACACACACAGGGAGCGACATCAGCGCCCATTACAGCTGATGGTGTCAGCTGAACCTCATTCCTTCTCATTTCACGCTGCCTTGCCTCTCAAACACACACACAAACACTCATGAAGGCATTAGCCAGTCATCCAACATCGGCACCCTCTAAATAACACATAAATATCACATTTAAATGCATGTCGCTGCTGAGGGCACGCTCACTCCTGCACGGAGCATACAGACGACGCATGACTCCTCGATTTGCAGACCAATCACACAAAGCATGCTTAGTACACGCAGTCATCACATAGAGGCAAATGTATTCCACGCACGCACACACACTTTCCCACATGCCGACATGCACACAAAAAACCTCATCAGACGTGTAGTAAAGTCCATCTTAGTGCTGGAAAAATACATTTCCTATCAATTAAGGTCTGTGGACAGAGGCATGCCGAGTTGCAATATGAATATTTATGAGTTGTTTCCAGGGTGATGTTGCATAACTCGGAAGCTGTTTATTTTGGTCTCCGCCGGCTCCGTATTCAGCCCCATGATAGAATTATAAAATATACGCACAATGTGTTGAATGAAGCGTAATTAGTATAAAATGTCTCTCTTTTCCTGTTTATTCCGTGTATTCATTTCTCTTTCTTATCCGCTTTCTGTCACATTCTTCATCTCATCGCTTTCTCATCTGTATTCTTTGCTTGCTCTTTTCACATTTTTGCTTAATCTGACATTGTCTTTTCTCGCTCTTCTCCCCACATTATCTCTGCTCATTCTTTCTCCTCCCGTCTCATTGTTTTCTCGCTTTTCTCACCCACAATTTCTGTGTAGTTTTTAGGTTCTCCTGTTGTCTTTCTCACTGTCTTTCTCAGTATCTCTCTACTGTCCCTGCTCCCTGCTCTATGTTTGGCTTTACTTTTGCTATTTTCAGTTTTCTCAGTTGTTTCCTCATTTCTACAAAGGCTTTGTCTCTCACACATAGTCTCACAGTCACTTTTGGAGACATACAAGCTTGGATGCTCTGAGTTGCACACAAAAAGAAGCATCCCCTCGTTCTCGGTTGCTGTTTCGAGTGGCCTCGCAGATCTGGAAATGCTTCCTCTGCCTGTGTCTCTGCTGTTGGCTCAGGTTGTGTGTTGACATCCAGACCTTCAGTTTGTGTCAAGACATCTGCTCTTATATAGGCTGACTCAAGCCTCAAGTTACTGCTAAACTCTTGACAGAAATATAAAGCATAGATTGTAGAGAGATCAAATGGCCACATAGAATAGTGATTTTCAATCTTTTTTTGGTCCTGGACCCCCATGTTGACTCATTATCCTAAGCCCAGTACCCCCCATATACTTTTTACTATTTTTGTGTTGTAGCAATGTCTGAATTAACTGAATTAACTTCAAAACTGAGCAAATTTTCTTGATTTCTTTCAAAACTTTGGAAAAATGCGACTAGCATATTGGCAAAATCCTTGCCATTAGTAATTTAAATGTTTACTTTAATTCCAAAGAACAAATAACAAGTTAAAATCATGTCATACCAATTTGCTGTCTTCATTTGGATTTCAATTAATTCCCCATTTGAACATTTTAAAGGAAATACCCTATTTGTTGCTTGAATAATAAACACTTTGATCACACAAAACAGTAAAATAATTTATTAATTAATAAGTAAAACAATTTTTATATAATTAGGTAATTGGCCTGTATAATGTCCCTTGACCTTTTCATTTTGCGCGCTGTTTAATGAGAGTTTGGACTCAAAGTCTTAAGTTTACTTCTAAGTGTCCTGTTTGAAAAGTTATGTGGATGTTTCTCAATATTTCTGACATTAAGAATTCAGTTCTCTCATCCCACTGTGAAGATACAGAGGACTTTTTAAAAAATATTTTCTTTCAGCATGCCAGCTTGGTTTCTTATCTCTATTCAAGTTTATCAGTGTGATTACGTCTTATTTTAGAGGGTTGGGAATGGGGGGGTAAGAGCCCCCTGCTGGATGTATTTATTTTCTTATTGCTTGTAATGTGAATGAGCTCTAGGCTACATAAAACCCCTCCCTCTATTGGCCTCTGTCCTTTGATCACACAAGATTGTTCAAGCCTGGTTTGAGTTCACGTTAACAAGACACAGCTAGATTGTGTTCATAGACGACTTGAGCCTCAAGTGAAAGTTGTCGTTAATTACAACTGGGCTTTTTCAATCACGAGCAGCTTTTATTGGTGCTGTTGATGGAATACCCCCCAGGGGTGCCATCGCACCTACAGTCTGTTTCTCTAACAAGTGGAAAATGTTTATTTTGTTTTTATTTTTATGCATTGGGTTCATGTCACTCTGCTCAGCCACAAGTGAAGCAGGGCTTGTAAACAGAAGTGAAAAGGACAGATGAGCAGCTTGTTTATTGGACAGAATTGGTAATCTGTCATCCTGCCAGGTTAGAGATTTTGGCATCAGGGGGAGTCAAAACAGTCCCTGTAAGTATGACAGACTTTTCTGCCCTTGCTGGAACTTTAGCATCTCTGGTGGACAAGAGGAAATAGCTGAATATGTTGCCTATAAACCCTTGTGTTTTAGAGTTATTATTTGCAGGTGGTTTAGGTGACACTTTCACTCACAGCACATCCCCTCCCAGCTCTCTTGGAACAGGACTGGGCCTTGGCGTCACCAGAGTTCAGATGTTGTTCTTCTCAATCAGTAGCACTTTTCATACAAACAGAGATGGATAGAGTTATATAGAGATGGCACACTCGGCACTGTTGTTTAAACATCCCCGGGCAAGTAGTATAGCAAACAACAAGAGCCCCACCTGTTTGAAATGGGGTGCTGCCTTATATCTAGTGAATTGGTGTATGTATTCATTCGTCATTTGCTTTCCATATTTGGGGACACAATCAATTTGTATGCAATACTGAGTCATTTTTTTCTGAATGTCTGAATGAATCCCACAGAAAAAACAATCTTTTTAACACTCTGAGGCTTGTATGCATGCACTATTCACATTGCTATGGGAACTGGAAAGAATCATAATATGCACGTAGTCTGGCTATAGAGTGCTTTAAGAAGGTATGTGGTTCTGTGTTATTTCAGCGTAGCCATGTCTGGATTTTTGTCAGTTAGATCTGTCGTAAATATTAAAGTTGTATGACTATGCAAACGCTGAAAGTGTGATTGGCTGCCAGTATCCTATGATGGCGAGCTGCCATTTTTAATGTTTCAAAATCCCCCCTACCTCTAACAGTCTCTTATACAAAGAAATGTAACACAGTAAAAGGGAACATAAAGAGTTAAAAAACAACAACAACTGTAAACTTGAGCCTGTAATAAATCACTTAATAAAACGGGAACAGAGGAAATGCTATAATAAATCTGTGATAAATTTTAAGATTATTTTTTGGGCATTGGACAGTCACAGTGGACAGAGACAGGAAAGACAGAGCAGAGAGGTGGGATGACACGGCACAAACAGCCTGGCCAGATTCAAACCCAGACTGCTGCGGCTTAGCCTTAGTATTATCTGGTATTTGCTGTACATGGTGAGCCATCGGGCCGTCCCCAAGGCTGCACAGTTCTTTGCGTGTAACTATACAGTACATCACAACTTTGTTCTCACTATTAAAAGTTTGTATAATTTGATAATATTGAAACATTTATTTTTGCACACAGTCTAAGTCGCCTTGGATAAGAAAGTCAGATAAATGCCTACAATGTCATTTCAGTCAGTTCAATTCAATTTAAAGGTCCACTGTAGTTAAAAGTAACCAAGATAATACAAATTGAATGAAGTGCTGTAAAATTAAAACAGTTTTGTTCCTCAAAGCACAGCGTTCAAGACAGAAAATCATGATTAATTTGTGTCTTACTTTTGCAGCCTTGTGTCTGAACCATGTGTGCACGCACGCACGCACACGCACACACACATACACACACACACACTCCACATCCTTGGTATTGTATTCCTGGAGAAGTAGAGCCGTGTAGTTCTGAGGAGGCCAACAGCTGAGTCCACATGCATCGCTGCAGGCCTTCAGCTCCCTCCCACACTGCCCGGGTCACATCACATGGAAGGTCACTTCAACACAACACACACGTGTTTGCAGAGATAACACACAGTTATTTTCAAAATCTCTGACACTCAGACACTCTAAGCTAACACTTAATTTTCAGTTTTACTGTTACTTGAGCTGCAGCTGGAGCAAACACATTTTGAAGTTTCTCGTTTCTCAGTACACTGGTTTTATGACTGACAACTGAAGTTATCTCAACACAGAAACACACTTTGAAGTTTGACAGTACAGATAACAGGAAACTGACAGCTAAGTGATTCCTACCAGGGTTGAGCAACTGGATGAATACATCAGCACTTGGTGATGAGCTAAATCCATCACCAGTTGAAATTATACTATTCTTTTTTTGTTTTGTTTCTACCTTCAAAACATCATATCAGGTTTTTGTATTTACCTCCTTGGATGGGCCTTATGTTTTTGCCTCACTCCATCTGTTTGTTTGTTAGCAGGGGTCTCAAAAAGTTACGGATTTGCATGCAACTTGCTGAAAAGGGTAATCACGGGCCAAGCAAGAACTGATTAATTTTTCACACTGATTGGTCAAAGTGGGGCATGGCTTCACATAAAGTGCATGTGACTTTTGAAAAGGATTCATGTCAACATCATGAAACTTTGTCGAAAGGTTGAGACATGTGGCAAGGGAGCACAAATTAGCTTTTCACACTGATTGGCCAAAGGAGGGGTTTTGCGGGAGGGCTGGGTGATTAATTTCAACTAGAGGAGTACACTCAGTAGGGTGCAGATTTCATATCTCCCCTTTTCCAGACTATTCTACCACTGATGGTTGAGACATTAAATGAAGAGCGAGAGTGGAAATTACCAGAACAAATGTTTTTCCCTAACCTTTGAAAGAAATTTTTTCCTGTATTACCACGACCACAAGAGATTCTTAATCATAGAACCATAATTGTACACAAAAAAATTTAGGCTGATAGGCCCATTAGTTTAGGAGATTAGCTGCGAAAGACACTCACAACCAAACACAATGATTTTGGCCTCTGTGCAGCATTCCATTTGGCAATGATGCTCTTGTTTTGTCTTGTGTTGTAAATTCACTGCACCCCTTTCCTTTGCTGCTGTGCATGTTTGCCCCTCCCTAAAAGCCCAAACTCACTCTCAGCCAGGCCATGTTTTTTTTTCTTTTTTTTTTTAGTTAAATAAATGCATTAGGTGTCCAAAGTCAGTGAGTAATTGTGTTAAATAACTGTGATCTCAGTATTGACCAAAGTACTTGAGGTTATGACTTTAATTGGGCAACCATTTATGGCGGGGTGTGATTAACTTTTGGTGAATATCCAACATGTGAAACTGGCATATATTGACAATTGCATAGTGTTGGCGGGAGTATGTGCTCTACTGGGTGCTTTTTTCTAGTTTAATGTGTACCTAAGTGCAGGACACTGAAATGGGTTAAGCAGACACAGGGACAAGAATTATGCTTACTTAAAATTTATTTCAAGCCTAAACACAGGTGACATTTCCCAGAGCGTTCGTCATGGTGTGCTACTTTTCCCCCATTTGAGTGTCTTGTTCTAATACTGTTTTCTACAGGGAAAGCACTGCCACCTCATCCGTAATCATCAGTGTTTTTCCTTTCCTTTTCCTTGGGAGGATTGAAACCATAATTTAAAATGTAAAAACCCTCTTTATTACAAGCTATGTTTACATTATGGTCATCATCCCCCATACTCAGCACATCGCACGAGTGAGATGAATACATTTGGAGATCAGCTGTACATCTAATGATGATTGGTTGGATGCACGCCATTGGTCAACCCTAACACACACTAACAGTGTGAGCAGACATGTAATGTTCTGTCCTTGAAAGCAGCTTCCTGCTCTGACACCAGGCTGTCAGTCACCTTACTGAAGTACAGCTGACATTCTGTGTCATTTGGCCCTAATTGTATTTTTATAAACCCACATGACAGTCCAACAAGAGTCAAGATTGTATTTTTTGTTCTTTCAGTGACTGCAAAACAATAGCACAATGTCGTTGTCACCCACAACCTCTTTTTCAATTTTCCACTGTGTTTGTTTTTTATCACTGACCCACATCCTCATGGGGTGGAGTTATGTCAATACCCCTCAGGTTCTTAACCACCGTGTGAAGCCGCAGATGATGTGTCTTCGTCGTCCCAGCACTGCTCACTTTCTCATTGTGCTCATCTACACCTGTCCTATTTCCTGCAGCTGATGTAACTTCACAGTAAAGGGGAGGGCAAGTTTCCCTGTAGAGACTATGAGGAGGTTGTGTCATTTCCAATATGGCTTAAATTAGGGGGCGGGCAAAGCGTACTCTCACTTTAAGTGCTGCTGCGTAACCACATTATAGTTTCAAGCTCTTGTGAGAAGGCCAAGATTGGACGTATTGGTTTGCAGTGTTTTTTTTTGTGCTATTTATTAGCATAGTCTAGTTTGTGTTTTATTGAATTTCCTGTGGTTACCTTGTTGTTTAAAAAAGAATAGGCACATTTCAGGGATTGTTGAGGGAATTGGAGGGACTTGTCACTGTGCTGAGGACTGACAACAAAAGTAAAGATTGTAGTACCTCTTCACCTGTTTTGTGGTAGGGCTGAAACATAGAGGGCTGAATTAATTATAATTGATTACAATCAAGATTTGCAAAAGCTTACAGGTTGATCGGTTTTGAAAATAATCATTTGTTGCAGCCCTAGTAGTTGAAGTTGTAACACCATGACTGCACATTAATAAGGCGTTTTCTGTGTTTATTAGGGAAGAAGAGGTTATGATAGTGTCAGTCTTTCCTTGTGTTGTCCCCTCCAACATGATGGCATTTGTCTCGCCCAGAATACCTTTTTTTTTGTTGCCCATGCAAATTCCATTCATAATTGCCTGCGCCCTGCAGGGAGGAAGAGGAGAGCCTGCGGGACAAGATCCGGGCAGACCATGAGCGGGCGCTGCAGGAGGCTAAGGAGAAGCTTCGGAAGTCACGTGAGGAGCTTCAGGCTGAGATCCAGACAGAGAAGAGCAAGGTGGTGGAGGACCTGAAGAAAAAGGATGCAGGGCCCAAACCTCTGCCACCTGTCCCCATGCCCAAAGTGGTGGGCGTCAGCGATGGCGAGCCTCCTGAGCCTGATGTCAAAGAAAAACGCGACAAGATCCGAGAGGTGGGTGTGTTATGGGGGTGCAAGACCCCTTTATACACTAATGTACATGTAATGCCAGTAAAAACTTGCATACTCAGAGCTGGGCCATAAGGACAAAACCTGTTGTATCTTTAATCCAATGTATTGATACTGTACCCTGTGATTGACTTTGGAACGGTGACTGTCAGTGATTTCATAAGATATTTGCAGACAAATCTTACCATTAACATTCATATAATTAATATAAGTAATTTGGCGTTGATGACCCAAATAAATAGCAGAACAGCTACAACAGTCTAAGTTCAGAAAACTGCCTCCCTTTACAGTAATGCAGCCTTTAAAACTAGCAAAAATCAACACTTATGCCATGTCAGGATATCACAATATCCAAAATCCCAGACAATATATAGTCTTATATCACAATATCGACATATTGCCCAGCCGCATGTAGGCCGTTTAGGGGACAGTCACAGTTGTCCTGTTCGGTCCATTGCAATCTGACCAAGGTGCATTTATTCTGACAGTTTGATTTGTTTGGAGAGGAAAGAACATACATTTGAACTCTCATAGAGATTAAACAAACGCACCATGGTCCCCCTGAAAATTCGGGACTCAGTCCGGTTCCAAGTTTGCCATAGTAAGGTTTGATTCAAGTGACAACGCAATCCCAACTAAACTATAGGATGTGAACTACAGTATATAGTATACTTGGCATGTCTATAGCTAAAATATACAGACATATAACCTATAGGTAAAAATGCAGCATCCATACCTAATCATTAAAGACATACTTCACTTGTCCTCTGTGTAGTTACTGAGAGGTGTACACGTTGGAGACTTCTCCTTTAGTCCAGTCTCCGTGCAGCATGTCTCTGAATTATGAGAAGCAATCCTGTGCTGTCCACATGCCATCTCAACAGCAGCTCATATTCCTCATACTGAACAGTTGCATTGTAATAAAGAACAGGATTGCCATCGCCTTGCGTTGTTGATCTATTGTTCTGCCATTGGTCTGTTGTTACCATACGTTGTTGCCTCCAGACTGGAGTTTAGCTCATAAAATTTCTGTCCAATAGATAAAATAGAGGTCCAATAGAGGGCCTGCATGCGTGCATGTCATTTGCTGTGTAACAACTTCCTGCCTGAATCCCACCAAGGAAGCAGACTATTAGGTGTAAAAGCACTCTTTCAAATTACTACTCCTGACAATTTTCGAGATTATACTATTTTAAATCTTTGATTGTGTTTTTCTACCTTCCAGAAGGCAATTCCTTTCCATCCATTTCATTATAGCCGGAAAATCAACTTGCATAGATGAAACCTGCTTGAAGTAATCCGTTGCAGGGAACATCCCATCTGGGTTTACTTTTGTCAGTTACTTTATCAGGGTCTTCCAATTTAGTTTAATGCCTGCATCAAATTGAAACACATCTTCTTGTGCTGGTGGGAAGCTCTGATATCTGGAGCTTCACTCAGTTGCCAAACTTTATTGTGTTCAGGTGCTGTTTGACTGGAAAAACTAAAAGCCAGAGGACAAACACTAACCAAACCATGAACATTGTGAGAAGATGTGGATGTGGCTTTTTCTTGCTTTTAACCCTTTTAAACTGAGCAAATTCATTTGATTTCTTTGAAAAACGGGGAAAATAAGCAAATTTACAAAACTATTAGAAAAAAAAAATAGGGAATAAAATAAAAAAAAAAATGCCAAAATTATCAGAAAACACAGGAGAAAACTAGACTTCTAATGTTATATATATTATGTTTGATCCATATGCTGTATACATATGCTGTACACATATGACACACATGCTGCATATTATATATGAAAATGGGTAAAACATTTTTTTGCTATGTTGTCCCACTCTCCATAGTCTTAAATAATTCATTTTTTGTCAGTTTTCTGGCAAAAAAAAGGTTAAAAAAGGTTTAAAATGTTACAATGCTTTCTCTAATTGAAAAATCGTCCATTAAGAACAGATGAGTTTTTGAGCTAAGTTCAAACCTCTATTACTGCTAAACACTGACACAAGTGTTCGTTGGTACAGCAGAGAAATTTAAAGTTTATCACATATCCGTTGTCTCAAAGCTTAAAAATAATTCTCTAAGTCATTTTATGTTCTTTATTGGCGTCTCTTCTTTTGTGATTGGTATAGATTTAATAACTGTTATTAGTAAGGAATTATGGCTTTTACCAGGATGCATCTTGCTAGTGTACATGCTGAAAAGAGTATTTGGCGTGTGCGTTCGAAGTGCATGACACGTTGTTCACACAGGATTTTGGGCACTAGCCTGGTGAGACAGTTTTGCCCGACATCTGCATGCCATTTCCAGTAGCTCTGTATTCATATTCTGGGTTCAGAGGGAGTTGATGTTCAGTGAAATTTACATCCCAGTGTATGTGTGTGTGTGTGTGTGCATGAAGCCCAGTCTGGCTGATTATATGTCTGAATACATTTCTGTTGCATACTATCAGTCTTGGCGCCAGCTTCTAGTGACAGCAAGCGAGCCAGACGGACAGTGCCCGTGCAGAATGCAGATGGTGCTATCTGGTCCCACTCTCCATAGACTCCGAGCCAGCCCCAACCTATCTCCCTCTCTGTCCTCCTCAGCCTCCCTTGTTACCCCCACCCCTCCACTCCAGTTCCCCTGCATAATTACCTCATATCGTCTCTCTTTAAACAGCACTTGGAGTCAGAACACTCGCTGCGCATGGGAGCCGGCCCATTCACTCTAAACCCGCCTTTGTCTCTAAATGCCCTTTTTGTTCCCTTCATAATTACCATTCAGAGAGAATGCCATACACTCCCAAATGAGCAAAAAACTAGCAGCTGTATGGGCTGCAGCACAGCACACCCCCTTTTTCTGATTGCCTTGTGATTCCAAGGAGAAATCATAATCGTACAAGACTATACAATTGTGCTTATAAGACAGGTTATTTTTTATTTTTTTTATTATTTATTACTATTTTTTTTTAAATCATGCTTTGAGACAGACAGTTTCAGCTCATTGTGGCGTTGCAAAGTGAATTCCAGGGAAGCATACCAGCACCCACCTGCTTTGTCATTGTGTCTGTGTTAAAGGCAGACAGTAAGCAGTGTTAGAGGCAGTGGTAGTTGTCAAGCAATCTGTCACCACTTTGGTTGCCATGGGATTATACCATCTGTTAAACCTATAGCATCACATGAAGTCTTGGTAACAGTGACGCAGTTTTTCCTATATGGGGTGGCATGGTGGGTGAAGGGCGGTATGATGGTGCAGTGGTTAGCACTGTCACCTCACAGCAAAAAGGTTCTGGGATCGATTCCCAGCCGGCTGTCCAGGGTCCTTTCTGTGTGGAGTTTGCATGTTCTCCCCGTGTCCCCGTGTGTGGGTTTCTGCCGGAAGCCTCATTTTCCTACCACAGACCAAACACATGCAAGACAGGTGAACTGGGGATACTAAATTGTCCAGGGCGTTTCCCTGCCTTCTGCCCAATGAGTGCTGGGATAGGCTCCAGCAACCCTTGTGACCCTTATGGATAAGCGGTCTGGAAAATGAATGAATGACTGAATGAATGAATGAATGAATGTAAATACTGTGTGTTTGTATGTGGGTTTATTTTTGTCCAAGTTTGCTCCTGTGCCCAGTTCCAATATATACAGTTGCACTCTATTGTAATAGTTGTTGGTATTTCTGAGGGCCAGGCTGAGCAATAAGAACGAGTGACGACATTTTATTAGATTTCCATTTTTTCTGGCTGTTAGGGCAGTTTTCTAGCTCTCGAGGCAATCAATCATACACTGAAAAAGTTTTTATTATTTTTTTCTTTTTCTTTTTCTCTCTCACTACTTATCTGTACCCTTTCATACTGCCGAAGTCATAATTGTGGATCAGGGTCATGAGAAGGAAATTCTTTATGTTGTTTAATTGTGGAAAGCCATTGCAGACATGAGCAAACAACAGGCTTGTTATTGAACTTAATTGCTCAATAAGAATTTCTCTACAGCGCCAGTAAAGTTAAGTTATCTTACCTTATTTAAAAAAATGAGGTATGTGTTAAGATAATAAAAGTCTTTGGTTGGCAAAATGTTGACAATATGTAATCACTCTCACGGAATGATCCTCTATGTCATACAGATATTAAATGACTAAATGACACTGGATGTGTAACATTTTGGAAACAGATTCTTTCAGACATTTG
>OMLB01015396.1:5182-22607 GCA_900302555.1 Myripristis jacobus
TTTTTTTTTTTTTTTTCCCTTTTTTTTTTTTTTTTTTTTGAGCAAAGGGAGTGCGCTCCATAATGAGAGACTGATGTTAATCCTTTGCGCGCAGGAGATTACAGCCAGTTGTATCTTTCCATTGAGAGAAAACGAGCAGGAGGGGGTGGAGGAGGAGGAGGGAGGGAAGGAGGCTGCCTCCTCCTCCTCCACCTCCTCCTCCTCCTCTGCGGTGAGCTCTCCTCGTCATCCCCCGCCTCCTGCAGGCACGTTATGGTTGCAGCGGAATCCCGTGACATCACTTCTCCGCTTGTTGCCTTGGTTACTGCAGTGATGTCAACCGCGGTTCGCCTCCGGTACCACGTGCTTCCTATATAATAACTGGCTGGCTCGCGCCGGAGACAGCGGCATTCAGAGCTCAGTGGTTTGTTGAGCGAACCGGAGCCGTGAACGGGACCAATACACAGTCACCGACATCTGACCAAAGGGGATTTTAAGTTTCTCTTTCTTTTTCCTCCTCCGCATATTGGATTTATTTTTTCCGCGCAACATGGCTGTGACTCAAGCTGGATGTGATTTGACTTACTGCAAAATGAGGGGAATTGTCTCAGTTCTCGCCGGTGAGCGATGAAAAAACAATATGTTAGACTTGAGATGCGCATGTTTAATGGTGTTTATTGAAGAAAATGCAAATGGATTTAATTGTTGATTTATTAGAAAATTATTGTTCGCGCTTCTTATTTTAGACTTCCAATAGAAATACTGATTCAGACTGTTAATGTGCAATTTGTGGAGAAATAGTGACTTGAATTATGTAGGGTGAAAAAATCCAGGATGGAAACTATTACGCTGGCCACCAAATGAGCGTAACCTATGTGGTTGCGTAACGTATAACCCCGCAGCATTAAGTCTATGCGGAAAGTGCAAATCTATTTAACAGGATGTTTGGAACTTAAAACGCACGAATGGATTAGAGATCATGCACAGATCTGCTATTCTCTTGTCTAATGGAGAACAAATTGTTTGCATTAGAATAAACCAGGGGAAACGCAGTGTGTGTGACGCTGTACTGGCTGTGCTCTCCTTTGACGTAAATGCTTCCCTTTTTCCATTTACAGCTTTCATCAAGGAGAGAAAAATGGGACTGAACGACTTCATCCAGAGGCTGGTGTCAACCCCACATATTTGCCAACAGTGAGTATGAGCCATTATTAAGATATTCCTGTTCATCACTCCATAATGGGAAAAACAGGATCAGAGTTCAGATTGCTTCTAACTGTTGGACACAAACAGCATTTCTGTGTGTCAGTCTCCAGGCTTTGTGTCCCTAAGTGTTTATTTTTGATTATTAGCCCACTCCCAGTGTCCTGTGGTCAATCTAATCACCCATTTGGGTTACACTGGACACTGTGAAAAGGGTAATCTGGGTCCAGGCAGCCAAATCCAGCAGCGGTAAGAATAGGTCTTTCATGAGAAGCCCGCCACAACCTCTTCCAGTGCCTAATCACCTTTCGTGCAAATCCCTTCTGTACCCTAGACGAGGATAAAGTGCTAATTCAATTATTACATGATACAGCCTGACCCATCATAGCACACTGAACTCCCATTCACTCGGGCTTGGAGCTGGCCGCTGTGGGAAAATCCCCTGCGACAGCCTTCGTCCTCTGCGGATGCTTCTGCAGAGCTGTCTGAACCTCTTGTTCCCAACATGCTGCTCAGCTTCTGGGCGACCAGATTAAGCAGTTTCTCAGACAGGTTAAGCAGTTACATGCCACCAAACCTGTCCCAAATATGACCTGTCTGGGTATGTCAGAGGTTGACAGAGACTCGACAGAAAACTACACAAAGTCACCCATATAGAATCATTCAGTCTCAAAAAATCTCATCATAATACATGCTGAGACATTCATGCATTCATGTGTAACAAGAGTAAGAGCTAATATCACAATGCTGATGGGTTTGGTTTATTGCCCTTGAGTAATTGTTGGTCTTGTCTCGCAGTGCTGAGGTCAACAACTTCCTCAAGATTGATGAGAATCAGAATGAGGAGGTGGAAGATGATCAGCTTCCTGATAGTCCGGTGAGAAGACACCACCTATCCAGAATGATTTCTAGATACTGTGATTGCACAATTTGTAATTTGTATTAATATGTCTGCCTTTTGTATTTTCCAGATGTTCTTGCATTCAAGAAGTTCCCTAGCTGAAGAGACTCAGTAAGTAAAGTAGTAAATCTTAAATTGTGAAAGCTGATACCCCCTGCTTTCTCTTGCAAATACACCTCCCATTGTGTATCAGTGCAATCCTAAGTTGTTGTTCTTTGTCTTTTTCTCCACATTAGGATCAAACCCTGTGATTTTGACTACCTCAAAATCATTGGCAAAGGCAGCTTTGGAAAGGTGAGTGTCTGTCTTAGTGTGTAACTTGTTCGTCTGCTCAAATCTCTTGCCATGATGTTGCTACCACAGATGTAACAAGATCAGTGAGGAAAATGTCCTCTTGGTTGCAGGTTCTTCTGGCTCGACACAAGGAGACCACCAAGTACTACGCTATCAAAGTTCTCCAGAAGAAAATCATCTTGAAGAAGAAAGAGGTAAGCTCCATAGTCCACAAATACATTCATTAAAAAAGCCTGAAAAGTAAAGCTGTAGAAATCATAATCAACCACAATACCTTTCAAACAACAAATTCCTGTGGTGTAACGTCTAATCAGTGCCATTGTGATCGACATATCCTCTTCTCTCTGCCATCTCTTCTCCAGCAAAAGCATATCATGGCCGAGCGAAGTGTGCTGATGAAGAACATCAAGCATCCCTTCCTGGTGGGGTTACACTACTCCTTCCAGACTACTGACAAACTCTACTTTGTGCTGGACTATGTCAATGGTGGAGAGGTAAGCCACATCTCTCACACACACAGAAATTAAAATCACACAACTGAGTCTGATCAGAATGATGGAATATATCTCAGGCAGCTGTTAACAGAAGCTGTCTGCTCTTTCTCCAGCTTTTCTACCATCTTCAGAGAGAGAGGGTCTTCCTGGAGCCCAGAGCCAGGTTCTACGCTGCTGAGATTGCCAGTGCCCTCGGCTACCTCCACTCCCTGCATATTGTTTACAGGTAAGGCATTGGCATGAAGTAGTCTGCAGCTCCCCCTGGTGGAGGTTTAAAAGCATGATCCATGCAGCAGTAAGACTCCATCTGAATGAATGAGGAAGTGCAGGGATGATTTAGCTGGGATTCATTTTGGTAATCCTTCCTTTTGTTTTTTGTTTGGTTTTTTTTCTACAGGGACCTCAAACCTGAGAACATCCTCTTAGAGTCACAGGGCCACATTGTCCTGACAGACTTTGGCCTCTGCAAAGAAGGCCTGGAAGCCAATGGAACCACAACGACCTTCTGCGGCACCCCCGAGGTACAAACCAAATCTCGTTTAGGCATCGATTAGGCATCTGCACTATCACTGCAGCACCTCAAGTGAAGATTAATGACAAGTAGAGACTGACTTTTTCTTGGCATGTTCTTCACAGTACCTTGCTCCAGAGGTTCTCCAGAAGCAGGCATATGACCGCACCGTCGACTGGTGGTGCCTGGGATCAGTGCTCTACGAGATGCTCTATGGACTTGTAAGTGAAATCAGCTGTTGTAATGACCCCACACCTCTTTATGCAATTTGGTGTGGTTGGTTCTGTGTTTGACCACAGAGGATGAACTCTGCTTTCTTGATTTTCCTCTCCAGCCACCTTTCTACAGCCGTAACACAGCTGAGATGTACAACAACATCCTGCACAAGGCTCCTGTGCTCAAGCCCAATGTGTCAAACGCAGGCAGGGAACTGTTGGAGGGGCTCCTGCAGAAGGACCGCACCAAGAGGCTGGGAGCAAAGGATGATTTTGTAAGCAGATGACCCTTATATGCACATAACATGGAGAACTTCTTAAGAGATCCATCCTTGTTATTGGCCTGCTGATCTAAAACTTCTATTTTCCCACAGCTTGAGCTCAAGCACCATTCCTTCTTCTCCCCGATCAACTGGGATGATCTGATGGCCAAGAAGATCACACCTCCATTTATCCCCACAGTGGTACGTTCATACATTGGAACGATGTGCCAAATGAGCGTCTGCTAGTGCTTAGGTGATGTTTATAAAAGTCAGCATGTATCTTAACTATTTCCTTCTTCTTGGTTTCAAACAGACTGGGCCCACAGACCTGCGACACTTTGACCCCGAGTTCACCCACCTGCCTGTGTCCTCATCCCTGTGCAACACCGAGGTTGTGGCTGTGACCAGCAGCATCAAGGAGGCAGCTGGAGCCTTTCCGGGTTTCTCATACGGGCCACCGGCAGACCACTGCTTCATGTGAACGCCTGCGGCTCAGTCCTGATAATCCGGAGAACTGACTTGAAACAGGAAGCATGTTCTGGATTGAGAGACACACAGTCTGAGTCTGATGTAGGGACAACAGTGGAGCGGCCTGCCTGCAGAACAACACACGGTTTGCTCACAGGATCTAACAGACACAACAAACATGAATACTGGGGGACAGATGTTGAGGGATCATGTGGATGACTACTGTACAGATTGGGATTCACCTCTTCCAACACCAATGGTCCGACTCGTCTGCCTTGAACTCCAAGACTGAAAAATGTGTGCCAAGTTGAAAATTTGGATGCACTTTTGTACTCTGGGGTCATAAGTCATTGTGATCTGATGTCTATGGGCCCCGCCACTGTAGGTAAAGTGACATGAAGAAAAGTGCCTGAGGTTCAAAAGGCAGTTTCAGCAGCAGCAGCAGCAGCAGCAGCAGCAGCAGCATTATGATAACCCGAAACCATCTAATATGTTTGGACTTCCAACTTGGGTGGTAGCCGTTGAGGCTGATGCCTTCATTATATGTCTGCATATGTTAAAAATGTAACCTTTTCAAAATTCATGGTGCGTTTAATACTGTTTTTTCGTTTTTTGTTTTTTCACATAAATGCTCAGTTGCACTCAAGGAAACAAGGGTCAGGAAAAGTAAAATGCCCACTTTTAACACCCTTGGCCGTTGTAGCTTGGTTTGGACAGCTGCATATCATTGCACCTCTGAAATCAAATCTTTATTTTGGACAAATTAATAAATTGTTATGGCATTTCATTGCTTCATACTACTAGAATTACTTGGACCAAACAATTAGGTACTCTGTAAAAAAAAAAAAAAAAAAAAAACACTTAAAAAACACAAAAAATGCTTCTTTTCTGACCAGTTTGTCCTCATACACTTAAGATCAAAGTTATACTGTGTAGAAGAAAATGTTACAATATGTATTTTATTGCAACACCACTTTTCCATGTTCTTATATCCACGTCCATTCATTGTTTACTTTGATGTTTTAACAAAGTCCTGTATGTTATAAATGAGTTTTAAATGTTCTGTCGCATATGCTCCCATTGAAACTTACAGTTCCTGTGGGGGTATATGTCTTATTTTTGCTTTCCTGCAATTCTTTTTTAATTTGCAATCAGCGATCAGTGTGTAAATCCATAAACGTCTGCTGTTTGTAGACTGAAATATTCTACTCTAACAATCCAGAGAATGCGATATATATACAGTTCAACCAGCAATAATAGGCCCGCATAAATGATAGCACATATGAATCTTGTTTCTTTTCATGTGATTGCAAACACTTATATTGCAAACACTTCAAACAAATTATTAGAATCTGTTTCATGTTTTTGTACTATGCATCATGTAAAAAACAAAACAAAAAAAAAACGAAAAAGACAGAGTGCAAGAAGCTAGAAAAGAACTGTGAATGTCTTGTGCCTGTTCAAGGCGGCCTGACCCATGTGTATGTACATATCACTTCTCCCAGACACAAATCTGTATAAATGTTGTTAAAGAACCACTAGGTGGAGCAGGATCTCATACTAACTGTCCAGCCACTGTCGCACATGGTTCTAGAGAGTGCAATAATATTTCATTGGCTTTCAAAGAATAATGACCATTTTATCATTTCCTTCCAAGGGACTGTAAATTGTAATTTATGACCTGACATTTACTGACAGAGGGTCTGTGCTCAGCATGTATTTGTAAAGAAATAGAGAGTCATCGTGCTTTGTTTTGCCCCTTGATATGACTCCACAGTTAAGACTGACAAGCATACTATACTCTGAGTTTTCAAGCCTGCTGAGAATCACAAATAAGGCAACATACAGTTCTGTACTATTCTCTTCCATATTTGGAAGCTTTAATCACATGTTTTTTTTAATTAGTTTTTTTTTTTTATTTTATTTTCTTCATGTATATTTATTTACATGCCATTACATATATTGTACTTCTACTGTATAAAGACTGGAGGATACTTTCCTTGTATGGATCAAATAAAATATTAAACTGTAATCTGTTTCAGAAATGGTAAATAAATTCTTTAAACTGAAACACAACCTCGTGTATTTTGACTTTGTCCTTCTTCGCTTAAATCACAACATTTAATTTAATAGTTATAATAGTCAGTATTCATCATGTTTATTGAAATACTGAATAAAAAATGGCATTACATTAGAGTGAGACAGTCCATAAGAAGGCTGGTTAAGTTTAACAAGAGCGCTCATCTGTTCAGATCATAAATGTTTACAAGTTTCTTCACACCTGTGTGGGAGTCCTGCCTCGGATCGTGCACACCTGTCGCCTCGCACCGCGCCAACGACTCCCATGAATGAACGTAGTGCGCCTGCGCAGTAGGCAAGCACCAAAACTTCCTGCAAAATAGTGCTCCCTGACAACAGACAAAGCTTGACACTGTGGATTCACTTTGAAGACGTTTAAATAAAAGCGTAGCTAATTTGCCTTCTCAATGGTAAGATCCACACTGATCATTTTCATGACTCATACGTGCTTGTTTTGCGATGGGTTTTGTAGCTGGCTGCGGTGAGAATGAGATGCTTTCACACGTTGCCATTACTCACTCCTATGGTTTGGCTCCGGCTATTCTCTGGAACAGAAAAGTTTCGTGTGTAAGCTAACTTAGTTAGCTCTTTAAGGTTGGATGCATTCGTGTGCATGTATGTAAAATAAACATCAAATTTAACTTTATTGCCACTGGGAGTATGCAATGTGCATGTTATGACCGCGGCCTTTAACATGTCTAAAGGTGGGCTACGTAACGCTCAGTGGCTAACGTTGACGCTGGAGCTTCAGTGGTGGCGTTTAATTGCTGGCAAGATAGGCCCGCTAAGTGTCTATTATAATAAATCAGATTGGTGTAATCTCTTAGTTATCATTACCTGTATGTGTGACAATATGCTAATTGCGCTTCAGCGTTTCCATGTTTGAATTACAACCGGAGTAGCGACTGTGTTTCAGGAAATAGTCATGTGCTAGCCCTCACCTTCACAGCAGCCGTCCTTGGCTGAGGTATTTGCTGGTTTCACCGAGCAGCTGAAACCAGTGTCAATGTGTGCAGACGAGACTGGTGGCATTGAGTTAGTAGCAGCTTATCTCACGGTGAGGTTCTGGCAGAAGCTGCACCGTGCCTGCAGTCTCTTACAAACGGTGTGGTTAATTTACAGCGTGCAGCCCGGACAGTGCTGAAGTGAGAGCAGCTGACATCTCACATGCCACAGAGGCGCCGAGAGCCTTGAATCATAACCAGAAGCAGACACCAAACACAAACTACAACATGAAAGATGATATGAAGTGATGGATGTACAATCACAAACATGATGCAGACATCTTCATCTGTATGGATCCACAATGCATTTAGAGCTTGCGCACACTAAATTGATATTTTTGTCCCTCAGTGACTGTGATGATCTGTAAATCAAATTGGCAAGTCACTCAACAGTTAAGGCTAAAGCACACAAGACACATAACATGGCTAGAAATATTTATAACAAATCTTCCAGAGGAGTACCTGTCCATCCTGTGTGACATGATGAGTGGCTGGTGGTGGAAACTCAGTGTTTCCCAGATCAGCCCAAGAGTTTTTGTTTGAATGTTGGCAGAAGAGAGCGAGCATTAGCTGAAGACCCCGAGCAGCTGGGATTTTGATGGCAGCTTTTAATGAGTGTGTCCAGTCAGTCGGAGGCAGCAGGACTGTTTAAGCTCTGCATGAGATCGTGGCCTTAATTATGCTAAATTTGTCTGACAGTGCAGGTTGAAACGTGATACTTTTTTTTCTTTTTGGACTTGTTGATATCAGATGTTTTTCATGCTTTCCTTTGTCATGACCACTTGGTTTTATGTAGTGTAAATACAGACAATTACAGAACCTTGTCTAAATCAATCATAAGATTTATTTTCGATTCTGATCTCATGCAGAATCACATGCTAAATAATCAAATCGATGTTTATCACACTGAAAAGCATGGTATTAAGTAGTGGGATGTCAATATTTTATTGATGCCATGCTATAAGACTAGATATCATTTGGGATTTTGGATATTGTAATAATTTGATATGGCATAAGTTCTGCCTTCTCATGGTTTAAAAGCAGGATTACAGTAAAGGGATGCCATTTTCTTAGCTTAACAGACTGTTGTAGCTGTTCTCTTATTTGCCACTAGCTTCCTCATATATTATCCACATTACTAATGGAGCCTATATCAGATCTATCATATGTGTAAATGTTGTATAGAAGCACCAAAAGCCATCGCTGTAATGTTATCACAGTATCAATTTCAAGGTCAAAGATATTGACATATTTGATTTTGTCCATATTGCCCAGCCTTAGTATTGATTGGGATGTCCAACAAAACTCAGTGACAGTGTACACAAAGCCAGCTGTACATCACGATATCACAATATTATCATACAATCTTTTTATTTTGTTGAAAGATAATAAAGGATGTAAAATTATTGCCCAGCCCTTGGTTAAAACATAAATATGTTGTATAAGTTTAAAGATGGCCTTATTTCCTTTCACCTGTAATACCTGTTTTGTGTCCAGTTACAAAGATCTTGCATAAGCTGACACATGCTTTAATTTGGCCCGGCCAATTCAGGTGGCACGCCGCTGATTCAGAACGTGAGCCATTAACAAGTGCTTGACATATTAGAGGGCTTTGAATTTGCCATCTGACCTATTTTCTCCCTCTCTTGTCTACATTATGTCAGTTATATAAATGTTCTATCTTTCCAGCGGCGGGGAAAGGCCATTTTGGCGAGCAGTGGACAAAACGAGGTTAGATCTTATCCCCCGGGGCACCTGTTGATACGACAGCTTGCACCTGAGCACCTAATACTTCTGAAGAATATGTTTCTCCGAATGTAGGTTAGGTCACATGTAAGGTGGCACGCTCCCTTAATCCCACTGTAAACATTGAGTGGTGGGGACACGGGGCAACGTCAGTGCCACACGTGCCTCACCTGCAGCTCTCGTGCTGGAGGTGAGGGCAGGGTGCCCCACTTTGTCTGTCGCACCGCCGCCGCCGCCGCGCCTCCCCGCTGATCACCCCTGCGATAGGAGGAGGGGAGGGCTGCATTGATGAATGCTTAGGGGACAAGGGGAGGGGAGTAGCACACCATGGAACAACTACATAAGGCTTTGCCCTCGGCCGCTCATTCCGCACCCATGTGTGTGTCTGCTTGTGATTGTGTGAAGCAGGGTCCAGACAGGCTCTCCAGGTGCAGACAGTAGGCCGAGCGCGCGGACATGTCGGGTCGCTCTGCTGCAGAGATGGATGACTCCCAGGAGCTGCCTGAGCTGCCGGTGAGAATGCAATCACACACACTCAAACATACACACACAGTGATGACAACTTGGACTAGGGGGGGGGTCCCATCAGTTATGCTCTACTCTTGTGATGCTGTCACCCACGATATTGTGTTGTGTTGATTTTAGTATCAAGTATTATATTTAAATCTCCTTCCTCAGGTCTGTATCTTTTAGAGATGAAACAATTAGTTGGTTAACAGAATATTAATCAATAAAAATTTGGATAATTGATTAATTGAAATCAAAAAATCCCCAAAACATTCACCATGCTCAGGTTTGCTTGCTTTTCATTATGTTATAAAAAGTCTTTTTTTCTTGGCTGCTGGTCAGACTAAGTAGCAATTTTAAGACATCAGTTTTGGATCTGCCAACTTGTGATAGGCATTTGCTGTTGTTTGTAACATGTTATAAATGAAAAAAAAAAAAGGATTAGTGATTAAGCCTCAATGAAAATAGTTGTTAGTTAGTCGCAGCTTTAATAGCTTAGGGTAAATATACCCTGTTTATTAAGAAGCTATAAATGTGGCTTTTTACAGAGTTCTTAGAAATCAGAGAGCCAATCTGAGTAATCATTTTATTCGTGACCAGTATTTTCTGACAGTATTTTGACGAGAATTTTGTTGACCAAAGCAGTTGCATTAACCTTTTTACTACACTCAAACAAAATGGATAATGTTAAATAATAAAGTCATGTATCACAGCGTTGAGATTTACCTCGGCCAAACTGGCTACAACACAGAAGATCTATCTCTTGCTGTTGCAACACAGAGAGGAAATTGACTCCGTTGCTGAAAGCAGAAGTAAAAATTTCTCTTCAAATTAATTTCTTAATTTTATTTCAATCTGAATTCATTGTTTACAGTCTAGATTAAGATATTCAGTGCAGTGTAGAAGCACCAGAGAATAAGAGTCTTTTCATGACATGATGCTTCTGATGGTTACTGCACAGCCAAAATTGTCTTTTTTAAAATAATATCACAGTAGTCAATGGGAATGCTCGTTGATTCAATATTATATTATGTGTAATAAATTGGCAGTGCTCTTCTCTGTTTCTCTCACACACACACACACACACACACACACACACAGTCTTTCACCATCTTTATGTCAGGGAACTTTTCAGTAAATGCCTGTTTTTATCTTTGCAGGCAAAGAAAGCCAGGCTTGGGTTAGACGATGGACTAGAGAAAGAGCCAAGGTCAGTCTTCAATGATTCTACGCCTATTTTTGATCTTTCAAAGCTTTTAAATTGCTACTTACACTGTCTGATGGAAAAAGCCACTAAGGATAAATCATAACTTTGAACAGGGTAAAAAAGAGATATTTTTTTTCACAGCGGCTTGTTTTTATGTGTTTGTTGTACTTTCCTTTTTTGCCTGATGTAACTGTGTAGAGTGTCATTTCTTTAGATAACTGTAGCCTGGCAACAGAGATTATAAAAATATAATGGATTTTCATTGGTGTTGCAGTAATTTGGGCGAAGACGGGAGCCCAACTGCTCTCCTAGGTCCGGCAGAGCAGGAAAGCTCCTTCCCTGCCCTGTCCAGCACCCCGCTTGATGGAGGTAAGAGGAAAATGCATAAAGAGCTGACAACTTTTATAAGCGGCGGTGCAGAGCATTAATAATTTGTTCCTGATTGTAGGAGACCATGAGCAGTCCAACCCAGAGAGAGGAGCAGCACCTCAAACCTGCGGTGACTCCCTCAACTCATATACACATTCTGGTAGGAACAAATCACTTTCATTGATTCTGCACAATCTGTGATAAAGGTTTTGAAAAGCTAAGCACTTAAATGTGACACTGAGTTTGATGCTTTGGCTTTATGTAGTTGTGACCTGCAAAGAACCAGATACAACAGCAGCCTCTGAATATACTCCACTGGCATACCAAGGAAGCAAGTGAGTAACCTGCTTAT
This sequence comes from Myripristis jacobus, assembly GCA_900302555.1. Lineage (NCBI taxonomy): Eukaryota > Metazoa > Chordata > Actinopteri > Holocentriformes > Holocentridae > Myripristis > Myripristis jacobus. Next base: position 16,775 of record OMLB01015396.1, read on the forward strand.
ATGCAGCAGATGTAAATATTTTTTACATTTTATTATATCGCACTAGTAAAAGACACCCGTATTTCTGTATGACAGTTCAGTGTTTTCCTACAGCTCTGAAATATTTTATAAGATTAATATTAGATCTGAACTGCTTTGATCTGAAATATTCAAGTGGCCCCTCAACAGTGCTTTAACTGGTAATACTGAACAGGTACTCAATGCAGCATATCCGTAATTCTGTGCTTTGTATATCAGGATGATTTTGACACAGACGTCACAATGCAGTAGCTGTCACAGCACAGAACAATTTGTGTCACGATACACCGCAGCACTCTGCAGAATTAACTGGAATTAGATTAATAGATCTTAAAATGTAGCCTACTGTATTTACACCTGGGTAGACTGTTAAAATATACAACGTATTATGTTTTGATGACAAAATGACTCAAAACAGTTTAATTTAAAATTCACAAATTATTAAAGCTATGTCAAGCAATATTACATACATATTTTTTGCAGTAAAATGACCCGTTGCAGTTTGAGAGTCACCGTTGTGGGTCTTGTTCCCACCGCGTAATTTAGAGCCGGCCTGGCCCCGACGATCAGCTTCTCCTCTTCATCCACTCGCAGCTTCAACTTCATTTCAAATTAAACAGGAGCTTTGCGAGAGTAAATCATGTAGCTCATTTCCAACAAATTATTTTTTTCTTTTCTTCACTTTTGGTTTTTACAAGCAATTTGCTTGGATTTGTCTATTTAGAGTTTGTGCTCTCCATACCATCAAGTGATCAGAAAATCACTTTGTACAGCTTGAAAAATAAAATTAGCACAAATAACTTATTTAACACAATGTGCTAAATGTGTTGTGCTGTATTATGTGAAAATGTACACACACACAGCTCTGTGTATCAATATGAATACATGTTGATACAAAAGAATTGATTGTGGAAAATAAAGTAAAATACTGGGCAGATCTATAGTATTTATGTGCACAAAGAAGTTTTTTGGGCGGCTTTAGGCAGTGTATGGTTTTTATAAGCATCTCAAAGAATAAGAGCTCAAAACTGAGTTGAGCTGGTCTCACAAAGTCATAAAGTGGAAGTCAGCAGTTATTCAGTGGAACACTTTTTGTCTTATTGCAGAACTCTTTCTGTGTTTGCAACCAGTTACACAAGGAAGTAGTTCTGTAATGGATAAACAAAGCTTTTGGGGGAATACCCACTTGTGTTTGCATTATTTTTTTCCGTGAAATTGGTAAAGGGATTTCAGTTGAAGTTGAATTGAATTGGATGTTTGAATATGTCCAGCGTCACACGCAAATTTGAAAACGACGCTCTCTGTTTTCTCAGAACACAAACAAATGGTGTCGTCTCAGAAGGATTAATATAATGTGCTGCTGAAACTGCAGTATGAAACTTTAGTTCTGCATGATTTGTCTCTCTATTCTGGCAGTAAATTAAATTCTGCTTAAAAAAGACAATTTGTATTGCTCTCAGTGCCCATGTGCAAAGCAAAACAGGACTAAAAAAAACCTTTTATAGATTCACAATTGCCAGATGAGGTAATTAGCAGGGATATAATTTTCAATGGCAAAAAGCATGAAATTTGAAATTTTATTGCTGGTTATTGTGTTAATCATCATTATGTGCTTTTGTTTAACACTGGATTGAGTGTAGCAAATGTTTATATGTAAAAGTCCCCCTCTATAGCTTTAAAGAGGTGGGAAACATTGTAGTTCTATAGGTTTGCAAAATGTAGGTTCTTGCATTGGCATGATTGGCATGCCATACACAGTGCAGATGATTTGATGTAAATGGTGTGACATACTGATTTTGTCTCTCTCTATCTCTCTCAGCCCGACAGTGACGTCCTACACCAGCCAAGTGGCCTTTCCTCCTCTGGCCCAGTCCACTGTGTACTCGGCTTTCCCCCAGACAGGGCAGACCTATGGCCTCCCACCCTTTGGTTAGTCCCCCTTTTTCTCTCTGATGGCCTGGTTTAACATTGTCTGCTCACTAAAAACGGCGCTGCGTTACTATGCTTCAGTCGCCTAAACTGTGCTTTTGCGCTGCAGATTCGATTGCTTTTGATTTCTGCTGACACACCAAGCCCACATCTTCACTTTAAAGATCTGGTCTCTTCAATTTCCTCCTGTCTTCCCTCATCCTCTCCTCCCTCCTGCTATCTTTTTCTGCTTCCATTGCTCTCTCTTCATCTTCAGGTGCTATGTGGCCAGGCATAAAAACAGAGACAGGGCTGCCTGAGGCACCCTCTGTTGGCCAGCCTGGGTTTCTCAGCTTCAGCACCGCATATACCTCAACCCAGCCAGGCCAGCTGCACTACTCATACCCAAGCCAAGGCAAGCTGCGACCTCACTCTGTCTCACATCATTAAGCTGTTGTACCCTGTCCACAAATGTGAAGGGGAATATCGGATTTTCTGTGGCACAGCTCTCTTCTTCTCATTCAGTCACTTAAAATGCTATCTTAGGGTAGCAAAGCAGGAGTGTTTTTTGTAAACAAAAATATGTTTTGATTGTCATTGTTGTTGTTGTTTTGTTTTTTTAAAGTTTGCTTTCTGTCCATCAGGGTCGAGTTTCACAACATCCAGTGTGTACTCAAACATCCCTTCAGCCACGGCCGCCACCACAGCCTCCGCCACAGTGGCACACCAGGTACAGAGCCCGAGCAGAGACACATAACGCTAACGTCTTCATTTTTATTGAAGCACACATGAAACCACAATTACTTTTAAGCACAGCTTTAAATCAACTAAAATACTGAAGGCACAAAAGGTAGGGCTGGGGGATGCACAGTAGTGATTAGTAGTGATTATCAGTACAAAATATGTTTTGGGGGTTTGTTCTCCAGTGCTTTTTGTTCAACAAAACACTGATTTATTGCGTTTTTCTTATTTTAACTTGAACACCTGACCTGTGGCCCTGTAGCACACTTAAGGAGAAGACAGGACCAGAACTGAAACATTGTTTTGGGGCTTCATTGCTCATCATTTATTGCAGCAAAATGTGTTACTAACATATGAATAACACTGAGAGTGTAGCCTAAATTTAGTGATGCCTCCTTGCTCAGCGATCTGATAGCACTTTGCTTTCAGGCCTGAAAAAGACAAAAAAAATCACACTGTTAACATTTAGGTTGGTTAGCAGCCAATCATAATGTACAGTAGAGTTTTCAAAGGCAGCCTGAACCCGTCAGAACCCGCCTGGTTCTTTAAAAATAAAAGCTGAAGTTGCTTTAGCCTTTACCTCTATCTGTGTGTGGAAATAGTTCTGTTATAGTGCGTACCCGCCCCCTCTAATCCCACCTTTCTCCTGCTGATCAGTTTTTTTTAATCTGTTCATCCAGGAGTTCAACAGCTATAACTCTGTGGGACAGAGTCAGTTCTCTCAGTACTACGCACCGCCCCCGAGCTATGTGCCTGCTGCGCTGCCAAACAGCAACGACCACGGTGTGAGTGTGGGCGTGGCCGGCTATCCAGCCATCAAGTCAGAGGACGCCTCGGCTGGACTGCCCATCAGAGGTGTTTGCACCGTTTGAGTTATATTTACTTCTCCTTAATGTCAGCTTCATGTCTTGCCCTTATCGTGTGTCACGCTGTTTCTAGAGCACTCCGTGGGCATACTAGGTTTTCATCACCATTTATTTGTGGTGCTTGTCACCACCGTGTCCTGCAGCGTGCATTGCACCAATATTTAGGATCTCTCCGTGGTAATCCCAGCATGTTTGTTTTTCAAGTTTTAAACGGCTGACAGAACTGATGCATTTATGAAGTGCTAAAGCCTTCATGTCTACTGTTGTCCCTAAGATGCTTCCCCGCGAGAGAACCTGCCGACAGGCGTCGCTCTCCCGACGGGTGTGGCTCTGCCCGCCGGAGCCAGAGAACAGGAGGAGCCGGGACGCAGGAACTCGGTGGGGAAATCAAAGGGGAAGGCCAAGAAGTCTGACAGCAGCCCGCCTGCTGACAGTGACCTGGAGGTAACGTGTTAACCAGCACCTCATCACTCACATGCATGGACAAAATGTTGACGTGATCGCAGGTTTGGTCTGGAGGAAAATGCTTTAATAGCAACATATTAAATCTCTTCACTAGCAAAACAGAAACAGGCATCAAAAACTAAAACATTGAAACACTGAATTTGAATTTAACACTGACTTTATTCGTTTTAGTGATGAAGCTACTGATGTAAGGAATAATAATATAAAAAAAATACAGGATTTAATGACATATTATGCTGTAAAAGGCTTGTTTACATTTTTCATGATAGCATTAACCTAAATGATATTGCAGCAAAAATATACAAATATTTTTACATGAAATGGACTGATAATGACGAAAACGGGAAATCTACAGTTTTGTGTTCATTTATCTACCCAAGAATACATGAGTAAATACTAACAATTGACATAGAGGAAATGGGCCTTTAATAAATGTTAATTTATGACAGCTATGAACGTTTATGAACGAATTAGATCATTTTTTTAAAATTCATGAAGTGAATTTTTTCTTGCCTGTTACTTTTAGCGCATCTTTCTGTGGGATCTGGATGAGACCATCATTATATTCCATTCGCTGCTCACAGGCTCCTTCGCACAAAAGTTTGGCAAGGTATTTCTTGGTGTTTATTATTCTGCATAGAGCATAAAATGACCAACATCAGTTTAAACCAAGTATATTTACTGTGAGTTTATGCTGTATTTGTTCAGGACCCAGCCACCGTGTTGAACCTGGGCTTGCAGATGGAGGAGTTGATCTTTGAACTGGCAGATACTCACCTTTTCTTCAATGACCTGGAGGTACACTCACTGGGATAACCCATAATAACCCAGAAACTTCCCATATTTTACTGGCCACTTTTTTCAAGAAGAGGCCACCTTCTAATGTTTTGCCAGCTGCAAGAAAGTCTTACCATCTACATCTGCCATCTGTATACGACTAAGATTGTAATACAGAATGGATAAGAATGATCATCTTTTTTTTTCTCCTTCCCAGGAGTGTGATCAGGTCCACGTTGAGGATGTGGCCTCTGATGACAACGGACAGGATCTGAGGTCTGTATTTTTCTGTCCTGTAGCTAACACAGATACACATTGGACTCTGAAATTACTTTGCATGATCACACACCTGTTGTTATGCATTGAAGAAGTCTGAATGCGTTGGCCATGTTCATTGTCTTTCCATCTAAGGGCCAAATGTGTGTGTTTGACCATCAGAATCACCCAACACTGTTTTAAGAGTTATAGTGAAATATAGTGAAGTTGGATCTGTGTTTTTGCACATGATAAATAATGTGAAGCCGTGGGTTTTGAACAAAATGTTTTAAGCAGGTAATTTCTTTGTCTTGGTGTCACAGCAGTCATTAAAAACCCTCTGTGTGCCTCCCCTCCTCAGTAACTACAACTTCTTGGCGGACGGCTTCAACAGCCCCAGCGGTGGCGGCGGGGCCTCGGGAGCCACCACAGGGGTCCAGGGCGGCGTGGAGTGGATGCGCAAACTGGCCTTTCGCTACCGCCGGCTAAAAGAAATTTACAACGGCTACAAAGGGAATGTTGGAGGTGAGTTTGCATCATGTAAAATGTGGTTTTGAATCCTCTATTTGTTTGTTTTGCTGAGAAAAGTCTTGGAGCTCTTATAGCCTTGATTTATTTTGGCTGTTGTGCAAATATGTTAATGTTTCTGCATAGAGGCCAGATGAACTATTGAAATAGATATCTGTTTGTTTGTTTGTGTGTGTGTGTGTGTGTGTGTGTGTGTGTGTGTGTGTGTGCGAGAGAGAGAGAGAGAGAGAGAGAGACAGAGAGAGGGAGAGAGAGAGAGAGAGTCCGGGTTGACT
>OMLB01015397.1:0-16266 GCA_900302555.1 Myripristis jacobus
ATGTCAGCAAGAGGAAGAAACTCTGTATTCTCCTACTTAAGCAATAAATACTTTTTTGTACCTGCATGCTCTTGACTAGGGTTTGACCAATATGTTTTATTTAGACTGATACTGATTTTTTCTTCTTACAGCTGCAACTTACTGTGCAAAAATAAACTGTTACTGCAGTACGTGCTTTTGAGCAAAGGGAATAAACAAAGAATATTACTCATGCCCCATAAACAGTCAGACAGTAGATAGAGATACTGTCAAACAATATGGTAAATATTTAAGAAAGAGCAAGAGAACGACCTCTTTCATGTCAAAGAGAGAATAGATGGACATGCCAATATCCAATATTCACAAAAGGCAGATATTGGCTTGATATGTCAATAAACCAATTACTCAGTCTAAATCTACTACTGCTGTCACTTGAAGTGAAATCAGAAAAAAACAGACCTCTGACCTGAAATGATACTCAAATTTCCAGCTTGTAATTCTGAGCTGAATGACCGCAAATTCAGAGTTGGACTAATTTCTTTATTTCGGAAAGTAAACTGAGATTACAACTTAGTTTTCAAAATAAGTCATAAGTCACTTTGTTACCCTGCAATGACTGGGTGGGAGCCTATTTTATGGGGTATGTGTATCTTACTGGTATAGGCATCTGTTGTTGTATCAAAACTGTACACACTGTAATGCAGCATCATCTGTGCTTCTGTTTGTCTGTGCAGGAAGGAGATCCAGTTGTTACATAAGGAGCTGGAGGTCCTGTCAGTCCAACACACTCAGAAATGCCTGGAAAACTCTCAGATGAGCCAGGAGCTGCAAGCCGAGCGACAAGCCCTGCTACAGTACCGCAAAGAGAACCAGGAGCTCAAAAGCAAACAGGTACTCAACAGGCTGTGTAAACTGCAGCTTTATTCTGTTTTTGTCTGGGTTCTGCTGGGGGATAATGATTATAAACCCTGTATTCCCCTGAGGGAGAAAACTACATGTCACCACTACTAATCAGAAGTTAAAAAAGGCAAATATTACTCATGCAACCTGAATATAAACTGAGAGAATATCAATATGGTGTATGTGTACCAGGTTACAGGAAGGGGTTGTGCCAACTGAAACAAAAATCATCACATAAAAATAGTATTCATTTGTAAATTGACTTGATTCTATTTGAAGCTTTTTTAAAAACGTCTTAAATAACATTTCAAGGTCTGAATAGTGGTGCACAATTTCTTGCAAATCCCCGGACTACATGAAGCGCTCGTTCCTGCAGCAACAAGCCCGTGCCTGCGTGGGGAATGTGGTTTTGATTTTGCTTTGACAACAGTACAAGAGCACAAACCTTTGAGGAAACCATTTGGAAATGGTTTGAATTGCCATCACAGGATTATTATTTTGAACTAAAACTAAACTAAAAACTAAAAACTAAGTGTGAAAAAACATTTTAATTGACTGAAATAAAAATAAACACTAGACTTTAGAATAAAATGAAAACTAACTTAAATGATATTGTGTACTTACAAAAACGAAACTAAAATGTATAGAGAAAATGTCTTTAGTTTTAGTCTTGGTCAGTTTGGTAAAAATGTGTGAGGGCAACAACATGAGGAGGTGTTGGTGTTGATGTTTACTGAGAGTGGGATGTCGACATGACTGAGGGTCAACTGCATTCACAAAGTGCTGGGTTTAGAATGTAATACCTATTCTGAACTTCTTCAATCTAGCCCCTGACAAACACCCCCTTTATTATAATAATAAGAAACCCAGCTAAAACTAATACTGAAACAATTAAAAACTAAACTAAAACCAAACACTTAACCAAATACCAAAACCAATACTGAACGAAACTCACTCTGGAAACTACCTGAATGTAAACTGAACTGAGAGCGAAAATTAAAAATGAAATAAAAAACAGTGTCAAATTGATCAGCTGTCTCTCCTGCTGCTGGCTGGCCCTGGAAGAACAGAGCACATGAATAAGATCAGTTTTATCTGATTTTCAAAAGAAGAATGAAAAACTTCCCTATCATTGTTAAGAACTTCTTTGCTTCAAAAAGATTTCTCAGATGACAAGTAAAAAAAAAAAGGCTGTGTTCATTATAGCTAAGATTGATCTCGCATTTCCTCATCCCTGCCAACGGTAAATCCACAGTAGCAGAAAAAAATGTTGAATAAGAATTTCTGATGCCATTTATCCACACATCGCCTTGTGCTTCTTGTGTCTGTAAAGGAAATAACTCAGAGAGCGACAGAGGAGATTCGGTCCTCGCTTAATGGGAAACAGTGCAATTCAACGTCTCAAGCAAAGGACCTCTATGAGATGGAGGTGAGTGTGTGGAAATCCAGCTTTACAGAGGGGCAGAGCTCATACTGCAGTGTACTGTCAGCTTTTATTCAACTGGAATTCACTTCTTCAAAATGGTACTAGTGAACACTGTAACAACAGTTTCATCTCTCGACTTATTTATTTTACTGGCAACAACAATTGATTTTTTATTTTTTTTATTTTTCTACTGTGTAAGCTGTTGTGTTTTCTGGCTAAACTGAGCTGTGGCTTGAGTTACATAACTACACTGGGATCTGAACGTGATTAATAGGCTATTTTCCTCGGCATGTCCTGTGTTACAGTTAATGTGGGGAAGTGATAAATGCCCCCATGCATCGCCTGTCTCTGAACTCTACAGTTAAGGACCTTCACTGGAGATCTGGACTTACTCGCCCTCAGAGCGAAATCAGAAGTTTACAAATGGTTTACCTCTCTTCTGCTGCAGGTGATTCTGCGGGTCAAGGATGCAGAGCTGCAGCTCCTCAGACAGGAGGCCCTCTCTCTCCGGGAAGAACTGAAAACAGCTCAAATGGTACCGACATCTCTCTACATGTTTCTGGGGAACTGGCTGACAGAGATTAGTGTGCTAGAGGAGAGGAAGTTAAGTTTAAAGCTAAGCAATTCTAGATTAAAGGTAAAGCCAATCTAAATAAAGCATGAAGTCCAGTCCAGGGCGTGCATAGATGCTGTTGCACTGATTGTCATCAGAATGTAAGTCACTGTGGGACCAGTAAAGAAAGAGGAAAAAACGGTTCCTCACATCAGACGCTGAGCAGCCACTGATCTGACCTCTGAACTCAGCCAGGAAAGGCATACGCAGAAATGTCAAATCAAGTATTCACATTTGTTATTTCTCTGGCCAGGACAGTCAAATAACATTTTAAAAAAACAAATATGAACTAAATTCAGTCTGTGATTCCATCCTGGTGCAAACTTGGAGCTTTTCTTTGGAGATTAAATGCTGGAGCCTGAAACTTACACTGATACAGGCTTCCTGTTGTCAGTGGAATATTTTAGGGGAAGTGTTAAATGGAGGAATACAACACTTGACTCTGCATTTATTACTGACAAATGTACACACCTTAAAACTAGTCTGGCCTCCAGTGTACTACAGTGAAAATATTTGTGTACCGCACAGGTCGGTGCGTCCGTTTCCAGTCTAGGTTTTTTACTGTTTCGATCCAAGCCCTGAACGTGTGTGTGTGTGTGTGTGTGTTACAGGACAAAATCTATGTCTATAACAAGCCCAAAGGACTGTGTCCCAACAAGCAGGACAAGTCCCAACATAATGTTACCAAACTCTGTGAGGACTTCAAGTACGCGACTTGGTCCCCTAAAGGTCCCAGCTGGGTCAGTCCCACATCAGGACAAGGACGTGGTGAGACACTTTTTAATGGATTTATGTTGATCATGAAATGTATGGAGCCCTGGAGAGGCCACAAAATGTTTTTTTTTTCCCCTTTTTCATGCACATGATGTACTAAATCATACCAATGAAGAGCTCAGTCGCACACAACTGACTTGTTTTGTGCTCTTAATTTAGTATGCCAAGCTCTCAAAGTAATGAAATTGTGGCCATGCTTTTCCTAATATGTGCTCTCGTTTATTTATTGAATTTAATGACTTGATCCAAATCAGCATATTGATGCCGGTGGAGCTCATACACGCCCAGGATCCTCCCCGCTCACTGTAATGCCATGAGGGGCGAGGGCTCTCATTATGTCTCCATAATGCATGGAGCTTGTCAAAATACACTTTAATCAAAGAACTCCAAATACACACATGCTGCTGTCAGCTCGGTGATGGGGAGGGGACAGTTTAACTAAAACATGGGCACAATATGATGTATTTGAGAGCTTGAAATGTCACATTGAGAATACAAAAAATAATTTTTTTTCATGAATGCTCACAAATCAGGATTATGTGACTGTGAGTTAGTATTTCAAGGGCACCATTTAGGATTTTGTGCGCACAGAATAATAAAACGTTTCATTCAAGCCTGTAGATTAGCTGGCGAGTGAACGGTGCTGCTTGCCTCATGACGCCATCAGCTCACGGCTGACTCAGTGAGCTCCTCTTTTCTCTCTCCCTCTTCTCTTTACCCCCCCACTTCTTGTTTTCCCAGGGGACAACGTCACAAACAAAAGTGATGCTGTTTTTCTGAAGAAAACAGAGAAATCGTCCCTCACCCGTCAGATCAGAGGAGTGAGATCAAAGGTAGAGGTTGATGCTAAACCAAGAACAAAGTTTTCCTTTCAGAAATGCCAGTTATAGGAGAAATTATTGACCTGTCAAATAAGTATGTACTGTCATCATAGATGGCCCAAATCTTAAGGTGAGAAGCATTTATTATTTCTGCTTACGTTAAAAATGACCAGGCAGAGGTTTTATTAACAGCACTAACAAGATAACCAGATCATTGACACCAGCAAGCTGCATGGACCTGCTGCATGATGCCTTGTAGGCGGTTCACACCACCTAAAGTGTGTGTGTCAGTATTTGTAGATAGAAGTTTAAAGTTTATTCCACCTCCAGAGGGGAGGACACAGAGCAGGCAGACAGAGTAAACAAAGGAAACTGGTCTCAAACATTGATCCAGGGTGTGAAACCTTGAACCTGCCCGGCTAGCAGCTCAGCCTCTGGGGATTCAGGCGATGGCAGGCGATGAGGAGGCGGAGTGGTCCAAAGTTTCTGCACAAACTTTACTTGTGCACTTTCTTCGACAATTAAAATAACCGGGTGTCCTTGTGGCTCAGGTGGACGAGGTGTGTGACATGTGCCTGATGTGTCCTTCCCCTCCGCTGACACACAAACACACAGAGCTGCGTCATGTTTCAGAACATACACATGGTGCCATAACTGTGGTGCCATTGCCCAATATAAGAAGTATTTGCCTTTATTTATAATTAATAGTTTCTGGGCTTCTGGATGAATGCTCACCTTGGATTATAGTGCAAAAGATTGCAGCATGAAATCGTGGTTTTGGTAAATTCAGATCACCTTTAAAATACAGTACATAATTCATTTTAAATTATTGCATGATAGTATTTTTTGTCACATTTATTAAATAGAAGTTGTAAACTCTTGATGCATTTCTGTGTCTCTGCTCATCTGTGTATATTTATTTATTTATTTATTTTTCTATTTGCCTCCCAGAGCTTAAAAGAGGGCCTTTCTCTCCAAGAGAGAATGAAGTTGTTTGAGTCTGAGTTCTGACCCGGTGAGGACGACACTGTGGGATTTTCTGGATGAACAAAAACACATCACAGTACCTAATACTGTTTGGTCAAGGCAATTTGCAAACATTGTATTTTGCTCAAATTTGCATTATACTTTAAATGTTTTTCTTGTTTTTATTTTATTTTTTTTTTTTTACTGACAACAATATCATAACAGGGCACTAACTATTTCTTTGTATGGAAGTTGATTTTGTTGCTGTAGTGTGTTGTGTCACATTTTGCTTTGTTGGTTATTTGTCAGAAACAAGAGTTTAGAATTGACAACAGGAGCAGAGTGATTGATTGATTGTGATTGATTGATTGTGTGTGTGTGTGTGTGTGTGTGTGTGAGAGAGAGAGAGAGAGAGAGAGAGAGAGAGAGAGAGAGTAAAAAAAAGAATCAGAATCATAAAAGTGAACCACTAGAGGGCGCAACAAACACTGACTTTTCTACATAAGCACCAGTTCTAAATAACATACAGTAATAATATACAGTGTGTAGCTAAATGGCGTTTTGTGTGTAGTGCGGTGACTGTTCACATGGTCGTACTGCAAGTTCAAATTTGTCTTTATTATACAGACTGGAATTTCAGAGTTTGCCAGTAAAGTGTTTCTTACCTGAAAACTGAAATGCTGTCAGGATTTTATATGAAGTTTATTTCTCAGATGAAGTGTGTGATGGCCCATCCAGAGCAAGATTTACAGGCACATCTTTTATTCCATTAAGCATGGGGGGGAGTTTGGAGCTCAGAGAACAGGCCAAGTCTGAACAGCCCTTTTTATATTTTGCTTTTCATAAAATGTTAACAAATTTAATAAAACTTGAATAGTAATTTCCACCTGTGCTTCCATTAAAGTTACACTATATTCCAAGGGTTGTAGAAAAACTGTTATTTGCATATTTTACCACTAGAGGAAGCATAATACGCTAATAACTCACCCAGGCAAGAGGTAGACTCTGATCATTTGAACATGTGGGGAAATTTCTTAACCCTAAAGTCTGATGTGCAGTTGTTACAGTCACAGAAAAAAATGTTTGGGTACAGAAAAAAATAGACATTTTCATTATAAACTCGTCATGATGCATTTTATATTGTGGTATGAATAATTTTGACACTTTGTTAAATTGCTGTAATCCTGTGGGAATCATATCAAACGTTCTTGTTCGAACAATTACTTTAAATAAAAATAAATTTAAATGTGGTTTGAAAAAAATAATAATTTTGCTGAAAACCACATGCCCTTCCTCTTCAGCTCCCTTTAACCAAATGTTTCCCAAACTGGGGGCGGCGTCCCTCCAGAGGTACGCAGCAGGTTTGTCAGTGGTATGCAAAACAAGTGGACAAAAATAAAATGCCGTCCTCACTGCCCACGCTCAGTAGTGCATCATCGTCAGGTGTCAGCTCACTTTCTGCCTTGTACCAAAGCAAATGATTTGTCTCCTCCTGACAAAATGCGAGCAACAGAACCCGAGTTTACAACAGCGACTGTCTGAGACGTGTAATTGCACTCACCTGGCATCCCAGGTGTAACACAGACCTCTGAGACTGAGATTGAGGATCACTGCCGTGCAGACTGAACGTCACAACAAATGCAGACCTTTCATGGCCTTTAGTAGAAAAAGAAATGAGCAACTCGTGGGCTAGAGTACAAATATTCATAAGTGGGACATGTTTTTTTTTTTCTCCTGATCACAAGCCAGCCTCTCTAACCTCACAGCCATCACTGCTCTGTAGCTGCCATGCAGGCCTGTTTCAGGAGTTATGAATGGGTTATAATGTTTCGTTTATGAAATGTGTTGCCCATGACAGCCTGACTGAGCATGTGGAGCTGATGTGGGATTGTATGACAGACCTGTGACTTGTGGTCAGGAAAACATCTCAAACACACGTTTCAGTTTTAAGTTAAATTCACTTAGTTTGAATTTATACCCATATAGTGGTATTTGTTGGTCTATGTGAATGTAAAACATCCACCAGGTTTGGTCCATAAACCCCTCCACTGTCATGAGAACGAGAGCCTCACCAGTCTGCTGCTCCAAAACGGATGAAGGAGATAAAGACCGGAAAACAACACGGCACGAGAGGAAACACAAAGCTGAAGGATTGTTTTGAAGGACGCACAGCAACGCACATTTGTTTTGGTTTCACTTTCATCGCTCTTTTTTTCACGTAAAGACCAACAAATTACACTATATGTGTAAAAATCCAAACTATCACTTACTACCCGGTGTAGAAGCCTAGTTAGCGGATCATCGGTCTTGTCCTTGTGAATCCCGGTCGGTGACCGTGTGTGACATACAAACTGTGGCCCTCCAGAATGAAGAAATGACACTAGTGCAAACAAAACACTGATGTTCTAACTCACACGCAACACACACCTCGTTAATGAAGCGTCACATTTGGACAGAGTCTGCCCAGGAAGCGATAAGACATTTCAGCAAGGCAGCCAGAGCCAGAGAGCCCCTCACAGAGGAAGAGGATGAGGAGATGCAGGAACTTGGCAGGCAGAGGAGCACTACAAATAACTGGCAAGCTTCATTGCGCTGGTTCCCTTTCCAGATGGCCCCCAAAGGTTTTGCAAAGATTTTTGAAATCTACAAAGGTTAATTTTCTTCTCGCTTCACTAATCACTAAATTATCTTTTGCTCCTGGAGTTGGACACAGTGTTTTCTGAACACACTCTTGTCTCTTAAGCAGCATGCCTCACACACAAGCTATCCGAGCTATACAGCTGTCCATAATATGATCTTAAGTTTATCACCTTCAGATTAAAAAGGATATTTAACTTATTTTATCTTTTCAATCTGTCCAGTTATATTCTATTTGTATAAAAACAGATCCATAATACTTCTCTATCTGCCTCAGTCATCCGCTGCCTTAGATCTGATTTCTTTGTCGGTAATAAATCGGAGATCTTCGTGTCTCTGCAGAGGACTTCATCTTGATGTCGCCTTCTTCCTTGGACTCATATTCCCTGAGAGGAACATGGCACCTCATTAAAACTCAATACTCATCCCTTCCTTGTGACTCCCGAGCGTGAAACTCTGTTCGTGTGAGCCGACACTTGTATAAAGATGAAACAAAACAAGCTGATTTGCAGTGTTGTCCTTCATGGATACTTAAGAACCTGTGAGCTTGTCTGGCTTGGTGTGACAGTTGAAACAACTTGCAGCCTATACATGTAAACAGTCATAGTTTAACATCAGGAAGGTAAATTTATTCGGCCTAAAGCACCACAAGAACTTAAAGCTCCACTTAGCAAGACATTAATGTATAAATACACCTCTCTTACTAGTCTAAATAACAATGTAGGTCTGAGGAGTGTGCAGTTCATTTTGTTACATGATTCTTTTTGCAATGTACAAAATTAAGAAACAGTTGCATCTTATTAATGTTTTCACTGCCTACTGGGGTCAGCAACATGCAATTTTTCTGTGATGTACCATTGTGTGACTTAAAACTACTCTTCCTCTTTCCAGACATTTTGTCTTCAAGATAAGTCTTAAGGGATATTTTGGGAAGCCACAGATGTGCAGAAAAATAACAGAAAATGCTGCTGAGGTTTTTGGGAGGCTAATTTAGGCCTAGATGATGCCAGACATTAATAATCAGCAGTAATCTACCTGTGCTAAGCATGTTTCTCTTAACCTGATTCTGGAAAACAAGTTTATCATTTTACATGGTATTTCAGAACTTGGATAACTTCTTTACACAGGGAACAACCTGATTATTACACTTACCCCTGAGGCTAATTCAGCTGCAGAGGCCTGGGTTTGAATCCGATCCAGACCCTTTGCTGCATGTCATCCCCTCTCTCTGCCCTGTCTTTCCTGTCTTTTTCCACCGTTTCTTTATAAGAAAGCAGAAATGCCCAAAAAATAATCTTACAAAGCAAACACATTGGCAGGGAGAGCCTGTAACCTTGTCAGCGCCGGACTGATCTTATCAGAACACACAAAATGTTGAGCAGAGGAAAAGAAAGTGTAGTAGTTTTGTTCTAATGAACAAGCACATAGACCTACTTACTTAGAGAAGCCGGTGGGGAAGTGTACTTTCAGTTGGTCTCCCCAGTGCTTTGTGTGTACCTATATGTGTGTGTGTGTGTGTGTGTGTGTACACCTGCAGGGCTTGTTCTGAGCCGGGCTGCCCCACTAACGCTCCCAGCCCTCATGACTGATCAGCGGCTGATGTTGAGACACCGGCACACAGGTGCACCTGCTCAAGATATAAAAATAAGTGGCCCATTTAGCCATGCAAAGATCAATTACTGCTACCTGCTGGCAGAGGCGCTCAGCAGCACAGCCTGCCTTCTTGGCCCAATGATACACTTCGGCTACGCTCACGCTGCTCCTCAAACCGGCCTTACGCTGTGGTTTTTTCCCTCTCTCATGTGACACGGGCCTGTCGCCGTCACATCTATGGGGAAAGCAAACTACAACATGGGGGCAGATGTTTTTCAGTTCCTGTGCTTTTTCTGTAAGGTCTTATCTCACCTTCTTAACAAAATTGACCTCAATATACTCCACTCTTTCTTTCTTTCTCTTTCTTTCTTTCTTTCTTTCTTTATTCATCGTGGCAATTATCTTTATCTTTATCTAAATCAATTTGAAATATACTGTACATTTACAATAATTACAAATAGTGTTTGTGTAATTTTCGGTATTATTTTGCTATTTTTTTTAAAACTAATTTCTGCTGATTTGGGGGTTACTTTGCTTGTTGCTTTATCCCCATATATATTTTTTTAAAGAAATCAAGTCAATTTGCACAATTTAAACAGCTTGTCACAGGCATCTGAGTACAACCTAAAAAAAATCTGTAACTAGAGTTAACTATTTAGTGATTAGACCAACCATTACAATTTACTGGTGGGTTAAAATGCAGTGGCTACAGAATTGAAGGGGAGATGCCCCACCCCCCTCCCTGTGTCCGCTACGCCCCTGCATATGTGCTACATGCTTAGTGGGTAGAAAAATCAGATTCAGACGCATGTGACCTACATGCAACGTGTATTTGCATGCTCCAGCTGGAATCTGTCACGTTTTCCATGACAAAGGGTGAACCCTGCATGATTCACCTGAGACTCCCGTCATAATTTGGCAACCACGGCTGCTTGGTTGAACCAGTTTTAACAGAGAGGACAACAATTCAAAGAATGTGAGGCAAGATAGATTCTCCACCTTTGCAGGTTGCCTCGCTTGCACCACATGGGAGGAAACATCAATACATAAAAAAAAAAGCAGGAGGGCTGGAGCCTCAAAAAATAGCCATAACACTGAGATCAGTGGTGTTATGGATTTATTCCATAATTGCAGTGAAAAAGGTGCTCAAGTGTACAAGTGAGTTTAAAAAACATGCAGCTATAGCAAAACATTTCAGTCACCAGTGTTGCTCTGGAAGGACCAAGCTCTCCCCCTGTGTCGTATATTTCAGAAACTGAGGACTCATCTCTCATGTAAAGTCATGTGACAGCACAAAAAGGAGGCATTTAAGGAAATGCTTCAGTCAAATCAAAAGTCAGAAGCACAAAAACAGATGTGACGTCTTTTGTTAGAGTTACAACATCACCGTCGCCTCACACCGGCATCAGATATCGACAGCCAGGAATAGACATGAACACTGACCCCCCTCCAAAAAAAAATTGGATATGGGCTGCAACTTCCCAACTGAGCATGAAGACTAGAATCTACGTCTGTCCATCGACGGGGTGATGCAGCTACAACATTATATGGATGACAACGCTGTGATGATCTTCATCCGTCTTGTCATCTGTCCGTCTTTGTTTATCAGCCGGCCTCTCCCAGCTGCAGCCGGTGAGTGGCGGCTCGCTGAAGACGATGGAGAGCTTTGTCAGCTACATGCAGACAAAGCAGAGACAAACTTGCAGACTTTTACTCAGACCTGGAAAGTAGCATGCATCGTGTTTGAATCTTGTTTGCAGTGGAAAGCTACTGTATGAAAACACTGCCAGTGATTATTAATCACCTGTACACTCTTTACTTCCTGCAAAATTATATTTGGAATAGTGTTCTGACCCCAAGAATGAGAGACTTTGATTGGACTCCCCAGTAGAATATTCCCTAACCAGAGCAAAGAAATTAGTGGTAGGCTGCTCTTCCTTTTAAAATCCCTGCCTCTTGTGTATGGATATTTTTTCCCCTTGAAAATGGCATTACATTTATTAATGTCACAACAGTCTTGAGCTTTTTCAGCTACACCAGTGTTTTTAAAAAGATTTTCCTCTGTTTCACCATCTACACTTTTATCCAAGTTGGCACATTTATACTACCCTGTCTACACTGTGCGGCATGTAGTTGTCCAGTCTTAGAAATGTAAGTGACTTCTAATCCTATTCTAATCCTGTGTTGAGAAATGGAACTGTACTCGTGTCATCTTCCATTGTAACTGAATTACTGTCGCAGTCATCAAATAAGTAATTATCCACTGATAAAGGGAGGAAATCGATCATCCTAATCATCTTGGAAGTAGCTTGCACCATGTAACTGTCACACTGTGAAATCGTGTATCTGATTCCATACAGAGAGCAAAATGGAAGGCATGCTAACCGGGACATGAAATTTAATGGTCAGAGGCAGGGAAATCAAAAGCAGAGAAAAGGGAAAGGGAATCGCACCCATTTTATACAAACTGTCTTACCAGTTAAGCTCATAAAACCACGGATACTGACAGAGAGAACGCCTTCTTTCCATGGAGCACACTCACAATTTTGGGAACAGGCGGTAAAAGAAAAAAACAATTTTTTTTTTGTCTACGAAGGCATCTGTGGGTCAGCATGCAGTATACTGTTTTATAAGAAGCATAAGAACTGAGAAAATGATGCTTGAAGGCAACATGTAGATCTATCTATCTATCTATATACAGTATATATATGCATGTCTGGAGGGAGTTCAGAGCCTCTACTCGTAGCCTTCCATCTGTGATTGTAGGCCATTAAAAACGTAGATTTTCAATAGATAAGATTTGATTTTTTTCTCCTAACTGTGATGAGCTGTGTTCCCTTAACCTGACTGAAAAGGAGCGAGGAGTTTCACGTTACAAGCTCTAGCTCAAAGATATTAAACACCGATCTGAGGTGACGCCACTCTTTGGGTACTAATTTGACTGCCACTGTCAATTACAAGCCAGCACCTTACAGCTGTTTTATAGGACAGTACACAACATAAACACACAGCAGTGAGGCTGAACTCACACACAGCTGTGCCACCACGTCAGTGTGTCATAGCCGTGGTACCTGCCATGCTCATGATCCTCAGTGTCCTGCCAGAGTTCATTACGTCTGCCTGAGCTTTGTGCACACATGCCGTGCTCCTCAGAGCCACAACATGACATAATACTTTAAATGAGCCAGCCGCGCGTTTTATGTGCGTGTTTGTGTGTGTGCTGATTACCTGATAGGCAATCAAGTTTGATCGGGTGCTGCAGCTCATGTACTGAGCGTGGTCGGGCCTGGCCCACTTTGTCCTGCCGCATCGAGGCAGCCTTTAAATAACTCACCGTGTACGTGGTATTGGCTGGACGCTGGGCTCGCTCTGTCCCAATAGCACACTTCACATCCCCATCTGGTTTGCCATCCCCTCACTGTATCTGTAACCCACTTACAGGCCTGACATCACAGGAACGCTTGATACCAAAACACACACACACACACACACTCCCACGCACACACACAGACAATGCTCCCTCTGCACAGATGTTTCACCGGTGATAGATTTTATACACTTGCTGTTGTATATTTTATAGAACAAGTTATTAAGTTCATGCCTATTCTCAACAGACTTCTTAGTAGTATTAGAACCAACAAGTCCTGCGCAACCAGTGATTTGAATCTGAGTGAATTGTGTGTTGACTGACCCGTCCACCACTCCAGCACTTCCTAAGGTTTTTGTCGCTCCATTAATACGACACCACAGTGTTGTTATTTACAGGCGCGCTAGGGGTCGCTTTCCTTTAAAATGTAATTATAAGTCATAATAAGCTGCTGTACAGACATTTGTAAAGGGCTGTTCCTCCAACAAAAAGCCATTTCCACATTACACGGCATTCATTCTACCATGTTGGTATATGGGGTGTCAAAAATCCACAGTTCACTGGAAATAAAATCCAGGTGCATTCAAAGTCCTAAAATTTCACTGTCCTGTTGCTTTCTTCGTGGTGTGTGACATATATTAACGTTGCTTTAATGATTTTATATCCACATGTGTTGCTCAAAATGATGAACTCAGGAAAATCAATGAAAATATGCATGCTTACACACAATCTAGCAACACAGTCCTGTGTTTACCTTAAATCCTGACATTTACAAAGATAAGTCATTCGTGGGACCAGAAGGTGTAAGCGGTGAAGAATTTAAGGCAACTCTCACTGTTCTCTCCTTTATTACAGAATTCCCACCACAGATCTAATGTGTTTTAATGCCTGCCTCGAGGTAAAACGTCCTGCTGGATAACAATAATTTGGTGTTGACGTAACCGTACCTCTTGAACGCCAAACGTCCAGCGCTATGCATGAAATGTCGCAGCTCTACAACCAAAAAGGTCACGTAGGGCTTTCTTTTTAAATGGGAAACTGACACCCGGGCGTTCTCAGCTCCTCCTTGGTTACCACTATTTTACAGTGTCGCCTGCACCTTCCTCCTGGTTCTCTGCTCTGTGATGACCTCTAGTGAATTTGGGTCAAGCCAATAATGGAACTGGATGGATCCTGTTTCTGTCCTGTGAATGTAACGAAACGACGCAAAACCCCTGGAGGCCAGTGGGGTGGTCGTGTTTTACTGGGGTGGTCATGTTTTTTTTTGTTTTTTTTTCCAAGGGTACATCCCCTTCTTGGCCCCATGACTCAGCTTATACCAGTAAACACCCTGCACCCTGCAGACGCAAGGAGTTCATTGAGAAACAACTGCCTTCGTTAGCTTGGGAGAGCGCAGTATGTTCAACAAGAGCTGGTGTGCTTTTTGGATTGATGAGTCAAAATGGAGACCACACCACCCACTCTGTGATCTGTTTTGTCTTAGCCAAAAAAAGGTTTCATCGCAGAGCCAGTAAGCAAATTAAATGCTTGAATTACTTATGATTTCACCCTCCGATCGGCAAAACACTGCTGGAGAGAATTTTGTTTCAGTGCAACTGTAGCTACAGTGACATGGTGAAAGGGAGGGGGAGGATGAGAGCAGAGCGGTGAGCAATAGTTCACTGGATGTGGGATAGAGAGAAGGATCTGCAGCAGAACAAGATCAGATAGCAGAGATACTCAGAAAGTGTGAGACACGGGGAGAGGAGAGGGGGAGACTGCCGACTGGCCACGACTCTAAAATAAGCTGTGTGGAATTCATTTTTTCATTGGAGTTGGACCCTGCAGAGCGAGAGAGCCCCTTATAAAACACTGCCTTGAATTAGGGATATTAGCATTGTTCAGTCAGGTCATTGCACTTTTTTTTTTTCTTGAACGTGGGGGGCCAAGATCACGGCTTCGATGCTTCACTGAGGTCATTTCCCAATTTCTGATCTAGTGGATGTAATTTGTGCCCAAACTTCGGATGACCTCACAGTGAAAAGTGAGAGGTAATGCCCTCTTTGTTGGGAAGAGGAGCAGACACATGAAAACTAGGAGGGATAGACATGAAGGATCCCCGCGGCCGCTTACTTCTTCTCTGCCTCGCGAGGATAGAGTGGGTCTACCCTTAAAAGACCTGAGCAGAGGAAGCCTGTGTAGAAAGATGCAGCGGTTTGGCTAGGAAACCTGGACACACCTGGGAGACGAGGCAAAACTTGGAAATCAACGTTTGACCGGAGCGCTTGCACACAAGGTAAGCTTTTACACAGTTGTGATCTAAATATTTTCCTGGAGCTGCCACCTCTCCTCAGACTTACAGTGTGCTTTCCTCCGGCGATGACCACCTCTGACTGTTTAAACCTGTATTTCAGAGGAATCTGGGCTGAGAGGAGTTTTGTTGTGAAAATGTATTTACAGTTTACTCCTCTGCGTGCCTTGTAAGATCTCTGCACAGCGGGCTTACTGTAGCTCCTGAGAAGCAGTCGCACAGAATATTAGATATTAATATCCCTTGGACACTCAACATCCTGCTTCCTAGCAACTAGAGCATTCGGCAACAGCAATGGTGGAACGTGCACGCGCATGCACACACACACACACACACACACACACATGAGCCCATACTGTACAAACACATACACAGCAAATTTGAATCAACCTTGAGCAAAAAAAATATTAAAATCTGTTGAATAATGTAACCCAGCAGCCTGTTTGCACTAAAACCCTCACAATTCAGACTGTGGTTTAGCTGGACCTACACAGTGAGTTCTGTGAGAGAAAGTCTTCAAATCACAATTGATAGTTTTTGTTTCCTTTTTTTCCTTTTTTTTTTTTCCAAGTCTTTCAGTTATTCACATGCTCTTTGTTGGTTGGGTTTTCAGTCTGTTAGACATTGAGGACAAAACTGTAGGATAACCAAGGCTGGGGAATACCAGGTGCCTTTAACACCCTCTGTGAAAACTCCTGGATATAGATTTAGTTAGTTTGCTCCATTTGAGTGTCTTTGAGGTAAGATCACAGCGGTTTAATGCTGATTTTGGAATTTGTCATTAATATATTCATGAGAAGACCCGAGTTGTTTTGCCGACGCAGCTGTTCAAATTGCTCAAAGTATTGCACCCCGTCTGCTCCCTGAAACGCAGAGAAACCGGTCAGTGTGGAGACCCTT
>OMLB01015398.1:9120-22697 GCA_900302555.1 Myripristis jacobus
ATGTGTCAGCACTGTCTGAACCAACAGATTGGCTGGAGGACGCGGCCAGAGGCAATTAAAAGTCTTTAAATGACCAACATCCGCATCACCTCGTCTTACACCACTCACTCTGTTTTGTTTGACATTTACAGGTAGCACAATTTTTGCTACACACGCTCAGTGCATTTGTAGGACACACACGCATGCACTACACATACAAACATGTATACACACACACACACAGGGTTTGGGACCCTCTGGTGGAATCACATGATAATTAATGGAATGAGAAAAAATATATCTTGGAATACATTTTGTATTTAACCTTTGTACTAGATGCCCTTTTTGTCAAATAATGAATATTTGTAGACCCTTCAGAAGGGAACATAAAAATAATTTCGTATCAAAGTTCATCATTTTGCAGTTTTATACCAACAAGGATCCACATGAGTCACTTTAAATGTTTCATGGCAACAAGGTTGAGGGTCTGCGGCTCGAAGGAGGTTTTGCTTCTTTTTTCAGGTGTTTCAGTTCCTCTAGTTGAGGTGGACTAAGCCTGCAAGACTGTGCACACCCTCGCTCATAAAAGCCCACCCACAGTTAGTTTCACAAACCATCCTCCCTTAATGACCTCAGATAAATGAAGATTTTCTCATCCTCTGAAGTTGCCAGCATCAGTTAGCCCGGCAAATTACAAAAAAAACAACTTTTCAGTCCACATGTGCAGCGTGTGACCCCTCTTTTTTTCGAGGTCCCCATATTCAGAACACACATCGCACATCCTGATAGACGCCATACAGCTGGATTGTCTAGGCTGGCCTCAGTGATAATGAGTTTGTCTCCAGGTCCATTCCCACAGGCTTTGCCTTTAAAGGGACGTGGTGGCAGGGGAGAGGAAGTCTGAAGGAAAAGTGATAATGAATTGACTTGAGGCCTAGTTTCTATTTTGGTTGAGAATTGGTTCGTCTAAATGGGCGGGTGAGTCAGGGAGAGTGTGCAGCGAAGACGGACTGGTGTGAGGAAGAGGAAGACATTTTGTGTCCGGCTGCTTTTTGGACTCTTTCATCTCAAAATAAGTGATTGGTCAGAAACAGAAACAAAGACATATTGCCATGAGAGGAATGTTCATGGGAGCTACTGTGAACAAACCACCTAAACTATTAATAAAGCTGGACTAAAACTATTTTAAACTCATACAGTGCAGTCACCCTGCGTAGGATACTTACTGAACTTTTTAGAAAGTGTGTTACATGAGTTTAGCATTAGAAACACATGGAATAAGCAGTCGGTTGCTGTTTGCTTTAGGTGAATTTATTGTGCCAAAAGTGTGGTGATGGCCAAGCCACCATGGCCAACTGAGTCACCCCACAAATGTTTGGTTGGGTGAGTCGTCTACTTATTTTTGAATGGCTGGAGGGCGTGCATTCAAAGGTGATCAAACTGTATAATGCAAATGTAATTCAGCTCAGGTTTAATCGCTATTCTAAATTTATCGGCTGGCCATAAAGTTTTGAACCCACCTCTGTAACCACAGCAACGAACTGAAACTCAAGTGTTACGCTGAGCTTCCCACCACACCCTGCCCTGTTTTTAAAACACACTGGCTTAACATTAGCACTAACACTGAGATAACCTGGCCATTTTTGTGTCGATGTGTGCTGCATTTAATCCATTCTGGCAAATCCACAACAATGCTGTGGCTCATGTGGAATAAAGTTGGCCAAATCAGCTGGTAGTGACTCTGTTGCTGGGGCTGTCTCCTCTGAAAATTGCGTTAAATTAAGCATTTCTCCCCATTTGTTATTGTTGGCATGGCATTTATGAGCGGGATAATCCATGCCGAGGTGTGTTAAAGGGTTTTTATGCACAAAGTGGAGGTAAAGAAGCATGAAGCAGAGGGTGGTTTCCTCCGCAAACTGCAGGGTGTATTATAAGGAATATTTTACTTGTTACAACAGGATTTAAAAAGGAGTCATGGAGGAACTTTGCAGCAAGTGTGTAACAACAGACACTTCTGTCTGCGGGCTTTGGAGCAGAGACTCTCGTTTTTCACCACAGGTTTGAAATCCGCCATGAGCGGTGCCGTATCACTGAGATATTCTGAGGCAGCAAACAACACCAGACGTTATCAGCATCAGTGCGGCCCGCTCCGTGTGGGCCAAGCCAAAAAATAGAGGGAGCAATCAGTGTGGTCCCATGATTCCTAGTGAGCTGTGACGGAATGACAAGTAGAGTCAGCCTCATATCTCACACATCATGTCATGCACACACACACACACACACACACACACTCATTCACACCCTTTTCCATGTCCTCGCTGGCTCAAAATACAGAAGCTAATTATTCCTGTTAATCACAAGCCACTCAGGCTGACTCACTGTGGAGAGCCATGCTGTGCACATGGACACACACACACACAGTCACACACACATGCACAAACCACAGTGTCCCTCCCCGTACACACATGCGCACACACACTGTACTCATGCAAGTGCACTCCAAAGAGCACACTCTCAGTTCAGCTTTGCACAGGATGTTATGAAATCAGCGCCGTTGCTGAAACTTTTTGAAGGTCGTTGGGAGTCCTCTCTCTCTCTCACCCACTCACACTTTCACTTGACACACACACACACACACACACACACACACACTCTCTCACTCACACACTCACATCCTCGTGCAGTGTGGTGAAGCTCGGCTCAGTCCCAGTCCCTCTCCTGCTGAAGCAAGGAGCCGGTGGTGATCGGACTGTCGCCTGGAGCGAAGAGGCCCGGCCGGCGTTGATTCAATTTTACAGCCCAGTCGCTCTCTCTGAGGCACTGATCAGCCAGCCGAGGGAGGAGAGGGGGAAGAAGAGGAATAGTGATGGCCGTGACCGACATTGCGGAGGATGACCTGGATGAGATGATGCGTGAGGAGGCAGAGGATGTCTTCTACGAGGACGGTAGGCTCGCCAAGAGTTGGATGTAGTGTGTTCGCGTAAGGCAGGCGTGGGCTTGCAGGTGGGCTGCAGGGCCAGGCTGACAGCAGCGAGGTTAAACTGGGGTGAGACCGGTTGGGTTTTGTGGCTTGTGGTTGTGGTCGGGGTTAAGGAGGGTAGAAACAATGGTAGAAGTGTGGCCCAGGGGGACTTTTGCAGCTGTGAAGGTGGGGCAGTTTTCTTAATGGCTGGGCTGGCACAGCCACACAAACACATTGATGCAAAGATTCACCTGCCAAGACTGACAGAGGAGATAAAGATCCAGCATGTCAGTGGTTAAATTGCAACAAAAAAGCTGTTCTGTGCATTGATTGTGATAATTAATCATTCTAGTTAGTGAATCTCTAACTTTACAGTGAATTAATCCTGTCACATTAGTACTTTCACTGATGAGAACTTCATGTTTTTGTTTTCACTTCCCCTTTACAGAAGCTCTGTGCCCTGTGCTGTGTTTATTTATCGATTTCCAACTTTTACCCTTTTTTAGAAAGCCGAGAGGAGCCTTGCCCTCTTCTTCGTGTGGGCGTTCTTGTATAACAGGCAGATGTTTTTAACCAAACATTATGCACCGCAGGAAAATGTTTTCAGCATGTACTGTGTGACTGTTTTTCGTTATTTTAAAACCCACTATAATGATAACCTACGGAAAATTGGGCTCTGGCTGAATGATGAGCAGCTGAATGGGTGGTGTTATGAGTGGTGTTCGCTTATCAGCAATAATTAGGGAAAGGGGAAATTACAGTCAGATGACAAAATAATTGAATATTGTTTAACCCCAGCAGCCATTTTAGAACTGTTCCTTCACCAAAGCTGTCACAGAAAAACACTTTGAAATCTATGAATAATCAGAGCTGGACATGCTTTACTGGCTAAGTGTGATAATCAGCATCAATCATGTTGATGCTATCAAACAACAACCCTACCCTAAGCCTAACTCTAACTTCTCATGCAGTTTCATGTGTCTTGATACCTTTTCATCGTTATGGCCGTCTCAGCTTACCGCAAACCAGACATATACAATCGATTGCCTTCATTTTGAGCCAATTGTGCAGTTTCTCCTGTGTGTTTATCCTTTCCTTCACATTCACACACACTGACTCAGAGCTCTCCGAGTGCTCTGTGCTCTGCGACTGTCTGTGCCATCTTTGCAATACTCAATCTGCAGTGAGAAGTGCCAAATATAGTCTTTGAAAGTTCAGTTGTGCGCAGACCCTTTAATTGTCCACATTCCCATGGCGAGCCCTCTTTAAGCTCAGCTTCTGAGAGGCTCCATCTAGGCTCGCTGTGCTCTGAGCGCCGCAGTGGTTGTGCAGAAGATGAGTGGACAGCATGCAGGAGAATATCAGCAGGACAATCCCAGATATTGCATCATTTGGTGTGTAAGATATGGTAATGTCTCCGCTGACCCACTTCTGACTGAGATACACCATTGGTAATGTGACGTTGCCTTTGAGCGGAGAACAACGTCGCCGGGAGGTAAACAGCCAGCTGACTGCTTTTCTCTGTGCAACAAACCAGCCAATCACAGTGCACAGGCTTGTGTGGAGGAGGACCAATCAGAATCTGCGGGTTTATTCATGGCAGCAGCTGAATGTTGCAGAATATGGATCACTTATGGCTTCCACTCTAATTAGCTCTTTGGATTAGTCATTGAAACTGTTCATATGGAGAGCTTTGTGTTGCAATGAATATTCAGGCATTTTTATTCATATTGGCGTTGAATGCAAATTTATTGCCATTGGCCCATTTTCTTTTTAAATCATTAACTTGGTCATTAGTGACAGAAATGCAAATGTTTGAGCTTCTCTGCACACACAAAGAGAATTCAGTGCTGGGGGTTGAAATTAGGAGTGTGTGTACATTTGGGACAGTCTTACACAGCATCTCTGCCTCGGTGAAAGTGATAGAAGTAGACACACTGTGAGCGGTGGTAGTGATAATCACAATAAAACAAAAATCATGAAATCTAGTGTAAAATGTAGACGATAAAAGCGCAGTGCAACAAGAGTGAGGCCATAACGTACAAAGTCACAGACATTGCACGTTGTATTGCCACAAAGTGGATTACAAGACTAACCTATGGTGCTGACCTACAAAGTGACTCCCTTGAAAAAAAAGGAGCCATCTAATGGCTTTGCACAGCTCACCACTCTCAGAGACAAAGGGTTGTATACGGCATGGCTATAGCTTGTCACGCTTTGTGCTGCTGCGCTGTAGAAAAGCTGAATTATGACTAAGGAAGCACTTTTAACCCTGGCAGTGTGTCACAGCAGAAATGTTAGCCTGCATGACAGGGGCAGACTTGGTTTCTCCCTTCCTTTCTCAGCGCTCTCCTCCCTCCTCCCTCACCCACTCACTAACCAACTGGTTCAGGTCATATGCATTAGCAAAAAGTCTGGCTTGGCTTTCCTCGGCATGAACAACGTTGTTTTCACTCCAGCCTCGCCCCAGTGCTCTTTCATTCTGCTCTGCGCAAAAAGCAAAAAACAGGAACAGCAGGAACAATGCTTTTTGCAGCCCGTGAAATTTAGGGCACTCGGTGACCTTGCTGTACCCTCTGTAATTAAACATTTGATTCCTACCTTTATGTTTGCCTAAGTAGTGGGGCAAACAGAGGCAGGTAGGAGGTTCAAGTGTCTGAGCTTAAGGACACTTTGACATGGATGGACGCATCGGCCGTCCTCGCTGTCACTTGAATCGTCACAGATGTTTGCTGCTTATGCTCTGTTTGCTTGTTCGCTTGCAGTTTGTGGACGGCCACAATGTATCACAGATGATGGATCCTTGGAATGCATTTGACAGAAGCTGCCACTGAAAATAAACCGCTATAAATAACTGTCACACGCAAAAAAAGGAGGATTGGAGATTTATGACAGGGAAGCAGCGCTGCAAACAAAGTAAATCGACGAACAAAGCTCGTACCTGATAATTTCTCATGAGCCCCGTTAATCCCCATCTCTCTCCCAAACACCTACCTAACCTGAAAGACTCGAGACAGAAACCCTCAATTCAGGGCTGGCAGGGCTCATAGGCAAAGCCCTTAAATTGTTGGATACTCAAGTTAACACACACATGCTGCCTTCTTCCTGTTTACCCACTCACACACACACACAGTGTCCCTTCTTGAAACATTCCTCTGAATTCCTTTATTTTTTTTTCTTCATTAAGCTAATTTAGTCAAGCAAAACCCATGCGGAAAAAAAAAGAAGTGATATCAAGAAAAGGCCAAGTGCACAACAGCTTCATTGAGACCAAAATAAACACAATGGCTTCTTTTAACTCCTTCTTCCTCCTCATGAGTAATTCAAAGGGCCTGATTTTGCGCTGCCTGCCTACTTACAAAACTGGCAGCAGAGTAGCAAACAGTGAGGAAAAGCATAGTTCAAGTGACCAGCGTGTCCCAAAGGAGAGCCATAGAAATGGGGCTTTAATGAGAGTTAAAACATAGGTGAGCATGAGATTGATGGGGCCGCGGCAGGAATTGAGAGTTGGCGTTTGGAGTCTAAATAAACCGGTGTTTGACTAACTGGGTCAGGTCAGGTGGGCTTTGGAGGCATGAAGAGCGGCTTTCAGTCACGAGCGAGAAGATCTTGGAAGTGCCTTGGTCTGTAACAACTCTGCACTTGGCTATCAGGGGGCCTTGCAGCTCCCTGGATTTTATTTCGACTCAAACACGACACTGGAATCAAGCCTGGGACTGTAATGTGCCATCCATGACGGTCTAATAGGGCACGGTATTTGTTTAAATGGACCAAACTGAAACTGGAACGACGTGTCTGACACAGGTCTGTTCATTAGAAATCCACAGGCTCAAGTTTTGTGTAAAAGTTTAGCTGTTGTGACGCAGCAGGCTTTAGTACTGCAGTGGCTTGTGCAATAGTATGCATTTCCTCTCCTCTCCCCTGACTACCAATTACTTGACAAAAGCGGTAATTGCTGTGCTCAACAGCAGTTGTTTGTTGTTCTCGGCTGACAACTCTCCATGGCACAATGACATCGCCATCACTCAAATCCTGCAGTTTCCCTAATCATCTGATGTCCCTAAACAGATTTTTTTAGCAACAGAGCAGCCTAAGTATAGATAAGATGCTGAGTTAGATAATTGTCAGATGGGAGGGGCGCACGTAAGACTTTGACGTGGAATGGCACTACACCTGTGCAGCAATAAAAACTTTGATGTCGTGTTTTCACCTGTGCTCTAAGCCTGCACCCCAGACTTTGCCGGAGGGCTTTTCTTTAATGTACAACACCTGAGACAGCAGCATGATACCCAGACTGAGACATACGACAGTAAACCGGCAAATGTTAAACCAGGCAAGGATGACACAACTGCTGGAGGCTAATTCTGAGGGAGGCACGTCACTAAGACCCAAAATAAGCCGGCAAAACCCTGGTGTTTACTCACCAGAGGAGACTGGGTTATGAATGATAGCATATCACAAAAAGGCAATCACATGGAGTCATCAGCGTGTTATAATCACATTAAACTGTCAATTAGCAGCAAAAGAGATTTTATTCTGTGTGCTGCTGGTGCCACTGAAATGAAATCTATCTCACCACTACAGCACTGCCGTTCAGCTTTTGCCCAGAGGGTGAAACAGGGGACACCCATCTGCCCCCACTACACGTACACACATGCACACGCGTGCACACACACATCCATGAACAATCAGGACCTTAGATCAAACCCCTATTGAAACCCAAGGCATTAGCAGGACATGCAGAGCTCAGGGAGGACGATGCAAGCCCGGGTCAGGTTTCCCAAATCCATTTCTCTCTCAGTTTCTTGTCTAGACTTGTCTTGTGTGGCAAACCCCAGGAAACTGTATCCTCCTTTGAGTCGAAATGGAGCCCACCAAGGCACTGTATCACAGAGGGGAGACACCCGCTCCAGTGATTGATGGGGAAAGCTGGTAGGGAGAGATACATAATTTATCTGCACAGGGTCCCATCTGACAGCTTAGCATTTATATAACCTTTTCTCGTTGAGATGGTGGAGAGATTCGGTTTTACTGCGAAGATTTGATCTGCCAGCATGTAAAAAAAAAAAAAAAAGGATTGGTAAAACTGTTTGACACAGAATTAAGTGGTATTGGAGAGATGGAGAGGCCCTTCAAATTGAACTTCTCACTCCATATTTGTGAAAAAAATAAAACATGTTTTGTTATTGCATCTCCAAAATGTCAACTTTTTAGGTGCTCCAAAAAAATAGCCTTTTTTTGGTTGATAGCCATCCTTTTCTGAGTTTTATTTTGAAAATGTTTCATGTACGTTCTAAAATTTCCTTATCCTATACCATAGTAGTCCTTAAAACATCAAAATCAAATGTTAAATGGACAATGAAAATATTCCCAAATTCAGAGGTGAAGTATATTGATTGCAAACTGGAAAGATATTATCAACTCAATATGAGAATTCATTATGCATAACCCTTTTCTGTTTTGGTCAGGCACACACTTTTTTTTTGCTTTTAATGTATAAGATTAAAAAAAATCTTTACTCTCCACTGTAGTGATTAAACTTGCAAGATCAAATTTGTATTTTCTTATGCTTTGCCATTCCCGACTGACACCTGAGAGTGTCAGCTACACTAAGATGAAGGCCACAGTTTGTCAACTTCACCAACTCGTCCTGCAGCAGAACACAGTTTGTGTCCGACCTGCTGTCCTCAGGTGTCTTGGCTTGGCCTGGAGACGATTCAGGGGGATGTTTCTCATTGTCTGTCAACTTGAGCTGAGCAATTAGGAGCTCAGTGTGTGGCACAGTCCACACCCCTGTCCCCTGTCACTCAAACACTGAATTGTCACTGATTTGTGACTGTTTCCTCATTGATGTTGTGATTAATTAGAGATACGATCACATTCATGATGTCTAGTGTCTTACAGGACAGAGGAGGCCCAGACCCAGAGACACGGCCATATGGTGCAAAATGATCTGAACCGATGAACTGAACTCGATCTGCTCCACTCCTCTTCACAGCCTCGTGCACGTGACCATGTACACGTGCACATTGTCCTCCATCCCAAGACATGTGTGCACACACATATTCACACACTGATAATCCACCCACACGTACACCTCCACTGTCTGGCTACAGATGTTGTCTTTCTGCAGCAACACAACAGAGAACAGCACGGCAGTCTTTTTGTTTGTGCGTCAGTGCTCATGCTATGTTGGACATAGCTCTGACCTGAGGGGAACCTACCCGGCGTATTACGGCCCCGCGTTTCCCTCTCCCTGCCACTGACAGTTGGCTCCACTGACCTACTTTAGTCATCACGCTCGTCCAGTTATTACAATTTCTGCTCTTTTTCCTGGGAGGAGAGAGACAGAATAGGAGGGAAGACAAAGAGGGGACGATAATCACTGTGACGAGAAAAACCCTCTGTAGACTGTAGGTGAGCGGCGGGGACTTTGACTTGATTTTCAGTGTCAGTTTTAACTACATTCTGTGAGTGAGAGTCAGTGTTTCTCAAATCATACAGCACAGATATGCCTTCGTTTGTTTTTTTGTTACATACGTTTACATGTGGTTTATAGCTAAGACAGCCATTTCATTGTATTGCCAGACCTTTTTTTTTTTTTTTTTTTTACAGTTCCCATGTGGTTACCATGACAGTCTGTGCTTTGGGCAACACTGGGCATGTGAGGTTTACAGTTAGTGGTTTGGAGTCTCTCTCACAGTGAGGTAACCCTGTTTAAAACATGAAAAGTAACAGACCACCCTGGACTTTGCATGAAAAGGGTAACCTTTGGTTGAAGTTGCATTTCACAGGGCTGATTCTTTTATTTTTTTAAGTTTTTTTCTGGGGTATTTCTGCTTTATTTGGCAGTCACAATGGAGAGACAGGGCAGAGAGGGGACAACATGCAGCAAAGGGTCAGCTGATTCTGGGATTACTGATCACAAAACGATGTTCATCAAACTGCTTTCCAGGAAACATGATAACAATACACAAGCTAGAGTGGCTGTGTGTTTAAGCTCTCGGTCTTGCTCTTGTTCTTGTTGGTCCTTAAGTTCAGCATAGTTCAATTACACTAAAGCCAAATGCTAAATCATCAATAATGACACGGCAAAAAAATCACAGAGGTCAAACCACTGATTTTGGAGGTGAGCCTGAAGTAACGCACACTTAAGTTAGTCCGTAGAGAATGACATCATTAGAGTAGCCCTTGCTTTGCTCTGTGAGGCTGCATGTCTAGTGGGTGGCAAGATGATGTTGTTGGCACACACCTGCAGTCTGCTCTCTGCAGGCCAAAGACGTGCATCCGAGCCTGGGACCGTACCTGCAGCCGGCAGCCTGTCATTACAGACCAAGGCAGCCGCAGCACCGAGCCATGCCACAGGGCAGCGCAGCCTGTAATTGACTCACCTCTGTCTGTCTGACTCGAGAAGACACATGGAAAAACAGGCAACTTTGTTGAGACTTATAGGAGCTCTTAATATATAATTTGCAAGCTGCATTAATGTAAACACAACTATGTAGACAGACATGGAGAGCTGCATATGTGGGCACCCACACACACACACACATCTACATCTATATTTACATCTACATTTCCAGAGCAGCTTACAATGAGTTTCTTCGTGTGTTTCTGCTGTAAACAGTAATTACAAATAACAAGTTTCAGTTTTGCAGCCATATTATTTTAAATGGATTGTGAATGGAAAAGTTTGGCGTTGTCAACTGTAAAAGTCAACCATTCAACAATGAGCCATCCTATATGAGGGGGTGGTAACACGAGAGGAGCCAGCATTCTGCGTTTTCCTCTGATCTCTTTTGGTCTCACACACACTCTCACCCTGGGACACACACAGACACGGACGCACACACACCCTCAGCTGTGCCTGTACATCCCTTAGCCTTGACCTCCCTGCCCCGCCTGTCATGTGGTATTTCCAAGCCGCTCTCGCCCCGGTTAAGTGGCCAGAAGTGGTTGGAGAGAGACGAGGGAGAAGGTGAAAGGTGTAAAGCTGGGAAGCAGAAGAGGGAGAGAAGGGGTAAAACCGAGAGATGTTAGATAACGGGAGGTGGATCCTCTCAGGTGTTTCACAGAATAAATCAGAGGAGGAGTGGGACTGAGGGGGCTTCAATGCCGCACTACAGGAGCAGGAGATCAGTGGTGGGCTGCTGTGGAAAGGAGGGGATAGTGCTACTGGGAGGTCAGTGACGTATGTTGGCTCATTCATACTCTGTATACGCACATGTGAGTGTATTCGTGCTGCTATGTGGCGCAATACTTCTGCACACATGCAAGCAATCATGCATTTAGATATTCTACCAAACAGGTCTAATGGTGCTTTACTGGTGGTCGTGTGCATTCATGGTTTAAAGTCATAAAGAAATAACATCACATTGGCTTCTTGCTTCTGTAATTTGAAATATTCCCAGTGGAAACAGGGTTTTGAGGGTGAACACTTATGCAAAGAGGGACTTTTCAAAAGTGGGTGGGTCGGGCCATAATATACATGAAAGAGGAAGGCAGTGAAGTGTATTGCATACTCATTATAGCAACTGAAGTAATCCACTGTGAAATCCACGGTGCACTTTCTCTCTCTCTTTTGTGCTGCTGCATCAGATTCTTAGAAATGAATCAATTGTAGCCGCTGGGAAACAACCGCCGTGTCTCCGAAAAGGCAAACAAGCTTTAACAAACAAACATTTACCACCTGTACCATGCTGCCAGTCCTGTCAGTTTGAAAATTGAAGGTTTTACATGATAGGAGGCGAGGTGGGAGGATTGTTCAAGAACTGCGATGGTATTATTGGTTGGAATTTTTATTTAAAAAAAAAAAAGTGATAAAAAAATGTTGCTGTTATTTTGGCTGCTATTTTTAACAGCCAAAATGTGTCATTTTAAAATTGCTTGTATAACAGGGTGAAAAACCTGGCATACAACAGCAAAGATTTAAATGATAAAGATTGCACATGTCATTTGCTCCCATCCACTGAGCAGAAGGTCATTTTATTCATTAGAGCTCTTGAGAAATTGCTCCAGAAGATTAGAGCGGGTGATGAAGCTTAAACTGACGCTAATTAACCTGTTGCTTTGATTTTGATTGGCCGCCTCTATAAATAACTACTTGTATATGTGTATGTGTTTTGTATGTGTGTGTGTGTGTGTGTGTATGTGAGTGTGTATGATCTCTCCTTCTTTGTGGATATGTGGATGTGCAGAGCAAATCGTGTGTGTGTATGTGTGCATGGTGGCTCTCCAGTAAATATAGCTGCTGGTCAGGGGCTGTTGATGACAGCAATAATTACAGGCTGAGCCGTTCAGCAGCTGAGAGTCTAGAAGGAGGAGAGCAGTGTGTGTGTTTGTGTGTGTGTGTGTGTGAGTCAGAGAGCTAGCTGAGGGGCTTATGGAAACCCTACAGTGTGTATTGAATAAGCATCACTCAGGATTCCATAATATAACGTGCAGAAAGCAGGATGCAGACTCGAGCAAAAATACGGTTTCACTTTTTTTTGTAGAAAGTCGGGTGAGTTTGATTTGTGATGAAAGACATCCGAACCGTTTGAAAAGTGGACCTATCACGGCCGCAGTATGAGCACCAGACAAACACTGGTCTGGGGTCAGTTTTAGCGTGGGGTGTGACTGAATCGATTTCACAACCTGACTGACAGCAGAAAGAGCCGAGCTGCTGTGAAAAGCCTTTGAACGTCCGGAGGCTCTGAGGAGAGAAGCGGGCCTGCAAAAGTATTTTCGTTATTATTATTTCTGCTGCGTGTAGTCTGCACAGTCATCGCTCTCTCTGGTACATCTCAGCTTCTTCCCCCTCTGTTTCTCTCTGCCTTCCTCACTGTCCTTCTCTCTGTCTCTTCACCATTCTCCTCCCTCTCTCTGCTTATAACTTCCTCTTGCCTCATCTTATTCACCTTTTAATGCTATCTCAGCCACAGTTACAGCTCCTGTTGACACATTAAATCATGTCAAACTCTCATGCTGACCCCAAAACCTTCCATTTTTTAACTGCCTATCCCACTGATCACTAATAACCCCTCCCACCGTGGACATGTAAAATGTTTTCACATAATTCCTTCTGTTTTTGACAAAGCACTAGCATCTCTTTTGCTTGTCAACAGAGACTGAGATTCCCTCAAAACGAAATGTACGCTTTCCATTTACTTGCCTAAGACTTAATAATATTGAGAAACGGCCACAGGAGCTGTTCGAAAGGACTTGTATATAACCTAGGCTTCAAACCCTGCCTTCAAAACTAATGATATTAATAAGCCATTATAAAATCCCTTCCTGTACTAATATGAAACTGATGGATTAAAAGGGACAAGCCATTTTCTGCTCCCTTTGCTGCTTGGAGGGGCAAGCAGAATTGGATTTGTCTGGGTGCAGCAGAACAGCATATCCACTTTTAGAGGGCAATTATGCTGGCAGAAGAAGATCAAGATTTTTTTTTTTGTCTTTTTCTTTCTAAGAAGAAGTCAACTCGTCATGAGAGAAATGTGTTTTTCTTGGGCCTTGAAATAGCAGCACCTGTGTATTTCATGCTGATTTTTGGCTTCTAAAGACTTCCAAAAAGCTGCTTGTCTCTCTCAAGGTACCATGTAATTCAATATTTTTTGCTGCTTCCTGTCCGGGGAAAAGGCAACTGCTT
>OMLB01015399.1:0-13770 GCA_900302555.1 Myripristis jacobus
ACATCTTTGTATTATCTCCCCTGGCTAACCTTGACAGAGAAACACAGAAAGGTGCTGGTATTGCAAGACATAGCTGGAGATCCTGCTTTTGTGCCGCCTTCGTATTTTACATAAGTGCCCCGTGGACATGGTCCAAAAGTATAAGTGTCTTCGAATTTATTCATAAACACCACCCATTTAACATAGCCTATGTAGTCAAATATGCTTTGTGACCGGAGGGGGGGGGTTTGGCGTCACACAGTTTTCAAATTCCTCCCATAAACCTGAAATGTTTACGTAGAGAGTGGCTCCCACCTTTGATGGGTTTCGTTCCAAAATGCAAATGTTGTATATTCATTTCGAATATACAACATTTCAATAACACAGATGCTTCTCTCCTTTAAAACAGAGGGCTTTTGCAATATGATCCAGGTCTGTAATAGCAGTCTGCGTTATTTATTTTCTTTATTTATTTATTTTTGACACCAGCAACTCATTCTAAGAAAGCATTATCTGTGGCATGAGGTTCTACTAATAGGGTTATTTCAAATTATGGATATCTTATTTTGGAGAGAAAAAAAGGTCAATGCTGGGTGTCTTTTTTATACTGTAAATGATATTTGATTATTATATTGTTTACCAGCAAATTCACCACCAACAGTAAGTACCCACGTTAAGCTTTCACCAATAAAAATGCCATGAAATAAGTCTCACAAAACTAGATTCATCAAATGAGGAATTCTGCTCTAAAGAGAGATCTGCACAATTTCAAATAAAAAAAGTCACTGTTATTGTCACAATGTGGTTACTAGCATTAGTAATCTCTAATCACATATTTGCTGTTGTTTATGTCTTTTGTAAGATAATGCCATGAATGCTGACATCTATTTTTTCTCCTTTCATTTCTTTTTGTTTCTCTTCTAACATGAATAGATCAACAGGCTTTTCCGACCGAACATTACGTTGAGTGAAATCCTCCACTGTGTTTTATAATGAAGTGCAATACCTAAGTGCATTACCTGCTCATTCTTGCTGTTTGGAAAACAACTAATTTTCACCAATAGATGTCAGTATTGGTCTAGCAAAATACTGGTGACAGTGGCTGCAGATTGCACATCCCCTCCACACAAATACTTGAATAGGCTCACTGTAAAAACTTATTTTAATTAGGAGCTCAGTGTCAGTTCCCTCTCACTGTCAAGCTACTTCTCCATAATTCATATATATATTTTTATACATATGAGCAATTAGGCTCCTATTGGTTCATATGTGTTTTGTAGCATCATGTTTATACTATATACAACTGCAGCACAATGTATGGATCCCATTTTGCTACCCTAGGGTGTATTATGCTCAATAACTGGTTCTGGACTCATTACAGGTGGATAATATTAAGTATGTGGCTGTCTGGTGCACCCCACCTTATTTCGAGGGACCACTGACTCTTTCCCTGTATTTCTGAATCTCTTGAAATTTGCCCACTTGTTGAAAATTGGGACCATTTAATGTACATTCCTGTAGTGACAGTGTCGGTTAAGCTCGTGGCTCCTAACTGCCATGGGAAGAGCAGATATGGCTGTGATATGAGATGATTTAGTGTTATGATCTCAACCACTGTTGGCTGGCTGCAGCACAGCTCACCACACACTCTGGGTGTGTAATCTGCCTCTGGTCAACCTCACACAGGATATGCCAACACACACTTGAGACACACTGAATGCCTTCCTCTTAAACTCCTGTTTCCATAGTCCAGTGTTGATCTGTGGGGGATGCAAACTTGTGATTTTCATGGCATTCTCAGGTGTTTACCGTTGACTTGGAGCATGTTACTGGGGCAGGACACTGGAAATCTTCTTTTCTGTGTATGACCCTTGAAAATCACTTGTCTATGTGACATTTAGGAAAGGCCACTGGAATTCTTCATGTCCACCCTCCATAAATTGTACACTGCTTTATGGGAGATGGGGAACATTATTTGGCCACGCTTACGGTACAGAGGTTTCTCACATGAAGGGGCCAACATTTTCCCAATACCAGGTCTCCTTTTCAGCCAGAGAGCTGAAGTTGTAAGCCCAAAGTTGGACTAGTGAAAGCAGCTGATATACTGTTAAGACACTTGGGGAGTGCTAAAAAACAAAAGGCATATGTATGGTTAGATCATCAGTTTTCGAACCTTTCCGTGTTCTGGACCTCCATTTTGACTTTTGTTAAGCTGCGGACTTCGATGTGAAGTGATTCTGCCTTCGGGACCCTGATATTAAAAGATAATTTGGTTTGTGCTACGTATTAAATAGTTTGTGTGTCATGCTTGAACACTGACAATTAGATTCAGCGTAATGAGATTAAAACGTAATGTTAAAGTGGATCTGAAATGGAAAAATACTGTTTTAACCCTTTCATATCACACCCCTGGTCATATTGTGCATCTATTTGATGATATAGGCCAAAAAAAAACAAACTCTTTCTTTGTATTCTTATATCAACATACAATCATTTTTCTTCCTGTAAAAGAAAATATGACATATGCTTATGTAGGCATGAACCAACCAGTTTCAAATCAAACTTCTCCCAGCGTTATGTCCCACCCGTCTAAATACCATTTCATCTGGACTCTAAAATAATCTCTCCCACATGTTTTGTATTGTAACATTAATTAAATTATAGTGAAATTAAACTATTCCTCATTTTGAGTCCACTGGAAGCCCCTCAAGGACCCCTTAAGGTCCCCAGGCCCCACTTTGGCAACCAGTGTTTTAGATTATATATATGTGATGCTGAAGCGTGCAGCACCATACATCATGCAGCATGTACTGTACATTGTCTTACTCCACCACTGCAAGGCCCTGGTGATTCATCACTTGTAGAGATAATTAGGTTTTATGGAGGTATTGTCGTACATTATTATGCAGTGGAGGCAAAAACAAGGATGGGTCATGACAAAGGGCAATTCAGATTAATCATATTTACTGGCCAGTTCGGTACTGAAAGCGTACACCACACACACTGGTGTAACAAAGCTTGAGTTGGAATGACGCGTTGTATCTCAGTCCAGGCTGCCGTCATGGTCTGTCCTGGGCACAAACGGAGGATAACTCGACGTACTATCTGTGAAACTAGGCAAAGAGCAGGCAGACTTTAGGCAACCAGAGTTAGTTAGACAACTAACAACTCACTGTACAACTGTGCATGGGAGTCTGTCACATAGCCTGCACCCTATGTAAAAATGAGCTATTATAGCTATTATAACAGGGACAGCATAAAAACTAGGACTGTACAGGACTGAGAGCACAATAGCTCAGTAAGTCTGCATTACAGTATTGTAATTATTATTGATTCTTATGGAAAGTATGATGATTCATAAGTTAATTTCCATCACCCATTATGCCAGAGTTCATATGGGGAAGAGTGTGCATATGAATGTGTGTTAGTGTGTGTTATGATGCACAAAGCAGTTGCACGCGCCCTGTGGTCTGGCTGCTGCTGCTGCGTGGCCAGTGTCACGTCCTCCAGCGCTGGGCTGGTGGGAATGTGGTGAGTTTGGTTGAGACCAGCTCATAAAACACTGCACCCTGGCACTGTCCTGCTTCCCCTGCAGACAGGGAAGCAGCGACCGATGGGGAAGCCACACAGGCAGCCAGCGGCAGGAGCTTCTCTCTACTGCTGCTTTTTTCAGTCCCACGCTTGCGGCAGCTCAGCTGACCCTGGGGTCAGGACCTTTAGCATTTGGCCACTGCGGTGTTCTGTGTCTGTGACCAGTTTCACTTCAGCTGATGTACATACTGAGAAGTAACGAGCTTTTATGAAACCTCCTTTTGTTTTTGCCATTTCATATTTAGCTGTATGTATCAGATGTTGAGTGTACATCCAGTGCTTCCTGCAGTAAATTAATTTTGATTGGTTGTTATTTCTTGCGACCTCAACCACTTCTTGCACCAAAATATGTAATTTTGTGTTTGTTTGATGGAATACCAAAATGTGTTGAGTAGTAGCATGTTGGATTAGTATCAAGGTTACTGTCACTGACGGCGTTATGCAGCATGTGAACAACAGGCATGAATTCACACAGTGAAATAATGCTCTCAAAAAAGACAGTGACCTAAACACAGTCATTGGTAACATAAGGGTAGATTATTCACTATTGGCCAGTATTATCATAGTGTGCAAATTCATGTTTTTTGTTTGCTGATTTTTTGCAGATGTGCACACGCTGCAGTCTATTTTAAACACAACACAGAATCTGCAGATATCACTCAGTTCATATATATTCTTTAAAGAAAGAAAGAAAGAAAGACAGAAAAAAGAGAAAGTACACACTTTATTCAAAGGGAAATGGAGCAGACGGAAAGCAGCGTCAGGACCATATTTGACCTTCTGTTCAATAAGAGGTAGCAAAAGTGGCTGTCTACTTTGTGGTTTGCTGTTGTCTTGCTTTGCGCTAGTGAGTGTGGAAGTACCTCTGCCCTGTCAGTGCACTCTGGGGCTCTCTCATTCTCTGTCACACACACACACACACATGCTGTGCAGGCCAAGCAATAATTAAAAACAAAAGTAAATCAGTGGTTGTTGGATGTTCTATGCATCATTACAGTCCGTGGAACAGCGTACCACAAATGTAACTCATCGCTGACAGGTCCCATTTTCTATGAAGTGAAGAAGCTAAATCTAGGTTTCAGGATATACCCATCCATATATTCACAGTTAGAGATACTGAATTGAGCTTGTGTTTTTGTGTTTGTGTGTGCATGTGTGTGTGTGCGCTTGTGTGTATGCGGGTAAATGGATGTTTGTGCTTATGTGTGTGTGTGTGCATGTGTACAAGTGGTTGTGTGTGTGTGTTTGTGTGTGTGCAAGCTCGCATATATGTTTCCCAATCGATAAAGCTCAGAATCATGTAACTCCACTGTAGTTTTATTGTTGTGTTGTCAGCTGTTTCTAGTAGCTCTTGCATGTGTGTGTGTGTGTGTGTGTGTGAGAGAGAGAGTTGGTCTGCATGCACAAAAGCAGGCATGCGTGCCCATGCATGCCTTGCACATGAAAGTATCTGCTTTTTTCATGTTTTCATGCTTACATCACCTGCATTGTACCTGTATGTGCGCATCCACATAAATGACACTGTCTCCAAAGGCTGTTGTTGCATCTGTGTGTGTGTGTGTGTGTTTGTGCAGAGTATGTGAATGTGTCAGGGCAGAAACCTAAGCCACCACTGGCTCCACTGGGCTTTACCAATTCCCAGAGGTCTCAAACCCAGTGAGCTCCAGCCCTGTCCTGGCCTCAGTCACAGTCTCCATCTCTATGCTGCTGCCATGCCCTCAAACCCTTGGAAGGCCTTCTTCCTGCCATAAATGTCACAGTCCTCTTTCACAAGATATATGAACCTGCAGTAAAGAGCCAAATGAGATAATCTAAAATCAGCAGCGGCATCTCTTCATACCTTCAATCTCTCTGCTCTGTATCGTGTTGTCTTTTTTTTTTTTTTTTTTAAGCACGATTTAGTCTGAAGTACATACTTTAGACAGACTGAATCTGTTTAAACACGCCTGAATTGTGCTACTTGCTGTGTTTGCATGTACATTATATATGACGATGCTAAGAGGGTGAGTGAGGAATGGTGGTGGGGTGCTGATAGTGAAATTTGCCATGTGAGTAACTGTTTTATGTGTACTTTTTTTTGGAAAAAGATGTCTTCCCATAGAAATTCCCATTGAAAGTGAAAATGTCAAGAGCCACAGGCCATATTGCAAGGTTGTGTGAATTTTTCAAACATTGTTTGCCACAGGAATGCAGCATTGTCCACATATTCTCCTCAACAAAATGCACATTGTGTACTCAACCAGATAATCGTGATATGCAACTGAATCCAATTCACTGCAGTAGTTTAATATGATGCATCTCAGGGGTTATTATGATGTTAAATATTAGCGTTATGTGTCTGTTTGGCACGTCAACCTTCCACTAAAATACGCATTCACACTTCTCATTGCCCACAGTGACAGAGAGGCCTCTTCTTTTTTCCATTCAGTACTAACACACACACACACACACACACACACACGCTCAGTTGCTCTCTTCTGCGTAGAAGCTGTTCGATCATATTAACATGATCTTAGCTGTTCATCCTTGGGGGTTTTTCACAACCAGAGTTGCATGGAAATATATATTTCTCTCTGATACATTTTACATGTTACGGTTTCACTAAATCCAACAGAGATTGCCATTGAAGTTCATTATTAATTTATCATTACATATCCCATTAAAATTCCCCCAGTACCACCTAGAACCTTTTATACACTTGAAGGAGCATGGCTAGTCTTGAGGGACCTGAGATGTTGATTTTTACCACAGTAAATGTCAAGTATACATCCAAGCCTGGGAGTATAGAATAATTTTGACTGGGGATGACTCCATGTTACTCTTTACTAACCCAGGAACAAAAATTCTTAAATTACAGAGGCTTTCTCAAAGCACTTGACTCAAAAATGAAAACATGGAAAGGCGGATTTTAGACTTAAAAAATAAAAAATGGCATGTTTTTCTCTCAAAATCAACACTGCTGGTGTTTATGGAAGCCCAGTCAACGCTTACAAAATAATTGCTGTGTAGTTAATGTGCCTTATTGACAGTCTAATAGCCTACCGTATGTTAACTCACAAAATCCTTAACCCCTCCACGTGTATTCTTGACTTTGCCGATGTTTTTGTGTTTTTTGAAAGCAGAAAAGAAAACTGCACAGAAGATCCCTCAAGAGCAAGCAAAGGAAAAGCTAACAGATATCTGAGCTGAGACTGTGCAGAGTGAAAAAGAAAAAAAAACCCAACACATTCATTATTTATGCATGGGACATGTTAACATTTTGCTTTTTTAAACAATATTACGCACAGTGAGAGGACGTGGTAAGATCATGGTGTGTGTTTGGAGTCATACTATGAACAGCAGCGCTCTGTTATCTGTGTGTGTGTGTGTGTGTGTGTGTCAGAGCAAAGGGAAGCAGGGTTACTTTTTGGCATCTCTATCTGGTCCTGTTCACACTCTTATCTCTGGTAGCATCAGAGTGACCTGTTTCTGCCTCTCTGTGGTTTGCTTTTATTCTGAAGTGTGCTCATGCTTCATGGTAGAAGGGTGCACACATACAGGCACACACACACACACACACACACACAGAGTAGGGTTTCGGTACATTTGTATATAACCATGTTATATGCATATGTATCTGTGTATCTGTATCCTATATAAAGAGCACATGTCTGGAAAGAAGTTATTCAGCATCAATGAAAGTCAGAAACACACATATTTCAGCCAAGGTGCATACTTCTTACATCCAGGAAAAGTGAATGAATAGTGAATGGATGTGATTATGATCTGCTGTCAGAGTCTGGGGCCAGATCAGACAGATGAAGGTGTGTGCACGCCAAGCCAGCTGTTGCTGGCCATGAATGGGTCTTGGCTAACCAGAGTGGCTAACCTTTGAAACAGGCCTTATCTCCTCCACATATCAGATGCTGAGAAAGCCCATGGATCACAGCATTGGCTCATAACAATATAACAATCTTCCACCTGTACACATGTATCACACAGACACATGGGCTGTGAGTATCAGCTGCAAAAGTCCTAGAAAGGAAAAAGGAGGCGAGGAGGAGGCCAGGGCAGGTATTTTTTAGATTATGTGATCATATTCATTCATGCACGCTTGCACATGTTTGCATGTAGCCTTGCTGCCCATGAATGTATGTATAAGGTTCAGATTTAGCAGCGGCATGTGAATCAGCCAGTGTCCTCATCTGTTTCACAACTTCCTCTGTAAATGCTGGTAAAACTGAATCTGCTCTCACAGTCTATTTTCATCTCGGTGATGACCATAACCTGGGCTGTGTGGGAGCAAAAACACAAAGACGTACTCCTTTAGACATGTGCCACTTGTCACCTGCAGGCCAACGTCAGACAGTTTTTTTGGAGACTTACTGAAAAGTGAAGGTGATGTCATGGGTGATGTCTGATATCAGTACTCGTGAAGTTCCTCTAGTTCTAGTCTAATCGTAGTTGCAGGGCATTTATACTGTCTGACTGTCTCACCAATTAAAAATAGATGTAATTTTGACTTCCGCGAAATAAGAAGTTATATTCCAGCTGCAACAGTGATGAAACACTACACAATTTTCACAGCTGTTAGAAAAAAAAACAACAACAACAAATCCTGCTGCAGTATTTGACTGAGACTGACTGACTTGACACCCCAGATGGATATTCTGGCCAGACTGAAAGAAGCTCGTATTTCAAACGCATAGCACAAGTGCATGTACGCAATCGTGAACACAACACAAAAGCATACGCATATACTTAATGCGCCGTGGGGGGATCTGTGCACAGGAAGTTGATTAACACCATCATGACTCACGAGCTAGTGCAGAAGAGAGAGAGAGAGAGAGCCAGAGAGAGAGAGCGAGAGAGAGAGAGATGGGTATCAGTGGGCAGGGAGAGGAGATAGCAACACCTCAGCAGCTGTTGCCAGGGTTACCGCCTATCGTCAGCACTGGCAAACACACACGCAGGAGCAACGCTCTCACAATGGCAAGGCCGGCGTGCTTCTCAAAAATGTGTGAGGTGGACACTGGAGAACCCTTGAATTCCTGTTAATATGCAGTTATACCACGTGCATCTGTCTGTTCCCATATTTTTGTATGTTTGTGGACGCCTATCCTTGTGAGAGCCGCCGTGGAATGAGGACATTTTTGCAAAGTGATGTCAAGGTTAGATTTTTTTGAGGTTAGAGAAAGTGTTTAGGCATTCAGTGGTGGGGGAGTATTAGTCAATAGATGTCCTCAAAGTAAAAGGCTGTGTCTGTGTGTGTGTGTGTGTGTGTGAGTGTGTGCCTTTGCATTATATATGTCCAAGGGCAGCGCATAACTCATACTAACCATGATGGTGGTGAGTGTATATTAATGCCACCACCCCAACCATTTTTCATACACATGATTCTGTGTGTGTGTGTGTGTGTGTGTGTGTGCATGTGTGGCATGCGTCTGTGCATCGGGCAGCGCTTAGGCCAGTAGAGGGATTACCAGGTG
Organism: Myripristis jacobus; assembly: GCA_900302555.1. Taxonomy (NCBI): domain Eukaryota; kingdom Metazoa; phylum Chordata; class Actinopteri; order Holocentriformes; family Holocentridae; genus Myripristis; species Myripristis jacobus. The sequence goes on from OMLB01015399.1 coordinate 9,039, forward strand.
ACTGTGGGATAAACACCCCGGCTCTTTGTACTAACACTAAGTGCCAGGCCTGCCTGAGGGTGTCTGTATACACACCCACAAGTGAGTGTGTATAATCTATAGAAACACTCTTATGGTGTGTTGATACTGGAGGTGATTTATGGGCGGCTCACAAGAGACTACTGTTTAAACTATTGTTTTAATCCTGTCTGTTCCAGGTCAGTGCCTCGTTAATGTCTGTCTATATGACTCTGCATATTAAAGACAGCCATTAGCCTCTGACTAATGGCTGTCTGGCTGTGCCCCGGGCTGCCTCTGGATAGATCCTGTCCTCTGATGCAGCGTCAGCTACGTACAGCTTTAGAATGACGACTGAGAGATTCCCTGTTTCTGCTAAGACATTGCCCTGTCACTGGGACGGCATTTTGACACATAAGTTAAAGACGTTTAAGAGCATACTACGCACTTAACACTGTATTTACACACTGTGGGTGTGTGGGGTTTGAGGATTCCCAAGGGATACTTGTGGGGCTTCCCACTGCAAAATTAAGAGTAATTTAATCTCCCAATAATTCAGCGCACAAGGAATTATCCCAGTGACAGAATGCATGAGAATGAATATTCAAATCATCACTTTCACCACTATTATTTCTCTCTATTCAGTGCAGCCAGTGGTATAATTCAGTACTAAATCAGTGTCTACTACCATATAATAAGACAAAGTCTTAAGGAAATGGTGTCTGTAGACTGATGCATGTCTCTTTGGGGGCCTCAGATATGAAACAGTGTAAAAAAAAAACATTACACACAACCCAGCCGGTCCCGTTGATAACTTTGTCATTGCTAAAACGCTGAACTTTGTTCAAACCCACAGAATTTTTTTTGAAATTCTAGTGGAGATCCCAGTGTTTCCAAAGATACCAAATATGTCCCGCTGAATTAGAGGGAAATGAGTTTAAAACGATGCACAGGACATTGAGATATTTTCCATTTAATGTAATGGTGCAGCCATAAAAAACTGCATCTTGGGTTTGAATGTTTCTCTCAATACGAGCGTGCTGTAACGAAGTGCTGCAACCTGCAGATGCGGAATATATCTTTGTTGTATAATATGGAATAAAATGTTTTTTTTTCTAACTTTGAAGCTACTTAAGGGGAAATTTAAGGAAAATCAGGTTTTAATGGGTTAAATGACTTTCCATATTGAGCTGGGCAAATACCTCAAGCTCAAAATATTTGCTTACAATAATATTGTTGCATCTATCAGTTACCAACTACCTCAGAGCTGGAAAGGTTTTAATCTGCACAAGGAGCACGATCACAGATTTACAGCAAACATGTGTTTGTGTATCTGTGTGTGTGTGTGTCTCTCTCTGTGTGTGTGTGTGTGTGTGTGTAATTGCTGCTATTTCACTGTTAAATAGCAGTTTGTTGTGCTCACAGCTCCACACAGGCATTTACAGTAAATAGTGTGGGCTAGCTGTCTTGTATTGTTAGTGGTTTCTGACATATTGAATTTGATATCAGAAATCAGACAGAAAGTGAAAATATTGAGTGAAATTTTGAGGCCTGCTGAGTACAGGCCTCATATTTCACTTTTCACCATCAGGGATCACTGACAGGTTTCAAAATTTTACACATGTAGTTAGTCAGCGCGGTCAGCAGAGGGCAGACTCTTCCTGTGACAGAGAGAACCACATGGCTCTGATGCTGGTCGCAGCGGCGGCTCAGGCTGAAGTCGCAGCGAAACTGGATGAAACACTGACACTTTGACATTTAGAGTGTCACATCCAATTAGTCCCACTTTGTCTTTACTGATCACTTTCCCTCCTTTATCAGTTTTCTTTTGTATTTTTGGATGTCTGTCTGTTTAACCCCCAACACACACACACACACACACACACACACACAGGCAGACACTCTCTTTCTCTTTCTCTCAGTGGAGATGTCTGTGTGCATGTGTGTGTGTGTGTGTGTGTGTGTGTCTGGTCTCAGTGACAGTGTCTGGTAGTTGACCAATCACAAGTAAGGAACCGGGTCCAAAGAGGGCTTCGAGGCCATGAGAAAGACTCAGCACCACCCCTCCACCACCCTCAACCTCTCCCCCCAACCAGCGCTGCTCTCACCCCTGCCGACGCTCTGACACACACACACACACACACGCACACTTACACTCTGTCACATGCACTGAACAGAAACAGAAGCGCGCACACACACACACACAACCACGCATCAGATCCTCTATTCCATGTAAGATTCACCGATTCAAATTCAGACAAAAGCAGGTGCGCTGTGCCCAGGCCAGGAAGTCTGAGTGAATTTGTTTACAATGCCACAGGTCACAAGGTTGCGAATTACCACCCATGGGTGATTATGAAATGTTTTCCATCAGTGTGACCATGTAAATCAGACACCGCACGGCCCCTGCTCATTTCCCAGAGTCAAGTTCCCCTTCTCTCTCTGTAATGCTGTATCGTCATCATCGACACTTTGCTCTCATGTGCTCTTTTTTCCTATAGCCACGTGGGCAAGTCTTAGCACTCTCACCACCTTAGCTTCCTCGATTGAGATTCTAACAGATTTCCTCTCACGCTGTGTAGCGCGCGCGTGTGTGTGTGCAGGCTTGTCTTTGCTCATTTTGTGTGGGCCTTCCTTGTCGCCCTACAGGCCTTCTAACCCTCTTTCATGGGTGTGCTTTACTAGCATTCAGCCCAAAGACACTTAATGTGTTAATACCTGTGGAAAATACATGTTATAAGCAGTAGCAGGTATGTGTGCCATGACCACATCGTTTTTATAAAATCTCTGCCTTTAGGTTTACATACTGCATCAAACAAAGGCTGAATTTGTCTTGTTCATTGTGTGTGTGTGTGTGTGTGTGTGTGTGTGTGTGTGTCTATGTGCCCATGACCTGTATGTGAACCTTAACCTTGGGTGCACTGGTGTTTCGAGAGTGCTGCCACACCAGGCAGAAGTGAAACCTGTGGGTGTGTGGCTTTGTGTCAGCTTTCTGTGTGAGTGTTTCTAAACTTGTGCCTATATGTGTGTCTCCTCATACCCACATTTGTACAGACGCCATTCTTCAGCACCTCTGACGCCTGCCTGTCTTTTTTTCTCCAATTCTCTGTAATTTCTCCCTTTGTGGTAGGCATATTCAGTTTGGTGTGGTCACACGTATGCAGACTTACGCAGCCACAATGGGGCTCAAAGTCATATGCACACACTTTCACATACCCACAGTGGCAGGTCGGCACGTACTCACCCTGATTTGTGCACGTACAATGCGTTGCCCCTTGTCACAGTCACCACCTGTGCATGGGAAGGCACATGTGTTTGATTTCACATGCTCACAGACACACAGCATGTTTATTGTTGTCAGTTGATGTGACTATGAAAGCAACTTCAGTTTCATGTCTAACACAAGGCATGATCTGTCTCTTATGTCCACAGAATGATAACAGTTGTCATGTGTCGCTGTGGTTTGCAGGGAGAAACATGAGATGTCCATGGGCCTCTCTCGCTGCGAGAACTGAGAGTGTGGGAAACAGAGAACTTCAAGTGCAACTGTTACGCACAACAGAGGAAGACTTTTAATGCATCATGTAAAGTGAAAGCGAAAAATATTCTCATTATGATTGTGTGATATCGGGGGAATGTACAGTTTATTGGAAGCCTTTGCCTTTGCTTTGCATGCGTTGGGGCCAGTGCTTTTGCAGGTCTCGCTGACCTAAACCACTTGCGAATAATGACTATGACTAGTGATTTGTTTGGATTACCACTGTTAAAATAGCAAAATTAATTCATAAGAAATGTGTGTATACATGTACTATACATACTATATATGTACTTAATAGAAAAATCCACCTTGAATCTCTTTTATACTTTTAAAAAAGCAATTTGGTGGTTCTGTGATATTTTAGAGCTACTTCACAGCCACAACGGAGGTTCATCTTCAAAAATTTTTCAGTTATGGAAAATACCAGCGGTAAACATGAGCTTACAGTAACCAGTGCCTTAAAATTCAAAGATATCAGCCACAAGAAATGCAGCCATAAAACAAGCTGTGTTTTGAGTAAGGGGTACAGCTGCAATCACAGACACACCCGAGTGTCCGCAAACCAGTGAACTCGAATGGTTCTGCTCCAACCTTTGATTGTGAGCAATAAGGTCATGTCCCTTATCTCAGAGGTGTCGAAAGTAATTGTGGGAAATTCAGGAAATCACTAACTAGAGCAGACAAGGCAGGGATGATTTGAACATTGCATATTGATGATATCTAGTGTAACAGTGTAAGAGTATCCAGAGTGGATTTTTCCTTTAATTACGTATCATCAGGGAAAATCCAATCAACGTGTAAAATCAATTGAATATCATTATAATTGTTCTATATGCCAATAAGTCTAAGGATGAATAAATTGTGTTCCACTATACTAAACTTCTGTGGTCAGATGGGAAAAAGATAGGAAGATATGAAAATTAGACAGGAAAACAAAAGCTGAAGGGGGCTCACAAGTGCAAGGCCAGCTTTTTACTTCTCAGCAAGGCACAGATGAGAGCGATTCAGCCACTGATGGAGTTTCCAGTGAAAGGCCCTCTCTGCTTTCTGCTGCCCTGCCAACAACCACCGACCCCGTTCTGTTTCCTGGCCCTAGCCTCCTCGCCTGGGGCAACTAGAAATAGGCCCAGGGGCCACTGAGGAGCCACAGGGGTCAACGGGAACTGGTGTGTGGGTGGCAGTGCCAAGGGATGGTTG